>JAAMPI010000927.1:0-22831 GCA_013054445.1 Cudoniella acicularis | reverse complement strand
GGGGTTCCGACGACGAGGGCGGCACCGGGAGTGGTGGCGGTGACGGCTCCCGCTGGGGTGGAGAAGACGACTTGGGGGACGGTGAGGGTGGTTGAGAGGACGGTGCTGGTGGATGAGGAGGGGATCACCAGGCCGGAAGAGACACCGGTTGTTTCGGTGCAAGGGACAACAACGGTGGTTTGGATGGTGATGGTTGTCACTGGGATGACTGGGGCAGAAGTAACACCGCCGGAGTTGGCACTGGAGGTGGTTGCTGGGGTGGAGGCAACGCTGGAGGCACCGATGACGATGGCGGGGTTTTGGGGAATATATGGTGCGCAGATACCTTGGAAGAAGGATTGAGCAGCCGAGATCTCAGCAGAGTCAGCTCCGTAGGCGGAGAGACAGGCGTAGACGTTGTTGACGAAGTCGTTGCTTGGGCAGTAGCACTTGGAATCGGTGTTGTCAATGCAGCCAACGATGAAGTTCCAGGTGTTCAAGCACTTGGGGAGGACCTCTGGGCAAGGAGCAGTGGTGGCAGCGATAGCTGGGCCAGTGGTGGTGGCGAAGGTAGAGCTGGCGAGGATGGTTGTTGGGCTGCCGAGAGCACATTGGGTGCAGACTGTCGAGGTGGTAGTGCTCAAGATGGTGGAGGTGGTGACACCGGTGGAAAGGCTGGTAACAGTTCCAGAGACTTGGGTGGCAGTGACTGGGCAAATAGTCTCGGTGCTGTAGACGATCACAGTGGTGACAGCTCCAGATGTGGCAGAGACAATTGGGGTGCTAATAACGGTGCTGACAACGACCTGGGAGCTGGCTGGAGTAGTGGCTGGTGGGGTAGAGACAACACCGGATGAGGCAGCGGAGCTGACTGGTGTAGAAACAACAGAAGAGCCAACAGAAGAAGCGGGAGCACTTGAGGCTGGCACTGAAGTAGCAGGAGCCGAAGAGCCTGGCACGCTGGTAACGACACCGACAGTGGCTGAGGAGCTGACTGGGGCTGCTGGGCTAGTTTCTCCAGAAACTGGGCAGATAGTGGTGGAAACTGGAACGATGACAGTGGTCAACACGGTGGAGTGGGCTGGGCAGTTTGTGACGGTGGCAGCACAGCTGATGATGGTGGAGATCTGGGTGGAGAAGATAGTTGAGGTGGTGAGCACAACTGGGCTAGTCACTGGGGTAGTGGCTGCTGTGGAAGAGACAGCTGCCGATGAAGCTGGGGAGCTGGCTAGAGTAGTTGCCACTGAAGACGTAGCGGCCGATGAAACTGGGGAGCTAGCTGGAGTGGTTGCCACTGAAGAGGTAGCGGCGGATGAAGCTGGAGAGCTGGCTGGGGTAGTCTCGACAGATGAAGTGGCTGCAGATGAGACTGGGGAGCTGGCTGGAGAGCTTGAGCTTCCGACAGAGCTGGCAGCGGCAGGTGTGGTGGATGTGGAAGAGCTGGCAACTGGTGTGGACACGGTGGAGCTAGCAGCTGGGGTGGAAGAAGTAACAACACCTACAGTTGAGCTGGAAGCAACTGGGGTGGTGGACCCAGTGGAGCTGGCAGCTGGGGTGGAAGAGGTAACAACACCTACAGTTGAGCTGGAGGCAACTGGGGTGGTGGTGGCGACTGTGCTGCTGCTCACGGCCACTGGAGTAGAGCTGCTTGCTGGGGCAGTTGAAGAGTGAACAACTGTAGACGAAGAAGAGCTGCAGTCAAATCCAATGCTGTGGATACCAATCGAGCAGGTGCTCTTTGGTGCGGTACTCTTGGTTTGAGATGGGTAGACGACAGTTACACCGGTAGCACCACCGCACTGGCTGTTCTTGATGATTGAACCACCGGAGCTGCAGCCAGAGGTCTGCTTGCAAGTAGATCCATCAGGCATGCCAAAGTGAAACTCGAGGTCGCAGTCGGCTTCAGTGGAAACGTGCATCTCAGTAACGGACATCTTCTTGACAGAAGAATCAGATCCATCGCAAGAGAAGGATGGGCACTTGGATGCATCAGAAGATGTTGTACCAGTGATGCACTTGGTGTTGGCAAATTGACGCTTGGTGAATCGATCACGCTTTGAGGGCGTGAATGAGCTGGAACAGGAGTATCCTGAGAAGCCAATTCCGCCGAAAGAGGAAATGTCTCCAGTTGGGACGCTCGACCAGTCGAAACCAGTTGATTGTTCGGAGCTACATGTATTGTCGGTGCTAGCGGGGGTATCGAAACAATCAGAAGAGCCGAATGACTACTGATGTTAGTAATGAATGTAAACCTCAGCACATGATACGTACTGTAGCGGCGACGAATTGAAGGCCAGCGGCCAAAGCAAAGATGGAGGAAAGACCTTGAGTCTTCATGATGAATATATAGCGATTGTTGTAACGAAGGCTTGTTTAGAATGTAAGCTGTAGCTGTACTATGCAGATAGCGAGTGTTTTGAGCGAGAGTTATGAGATGGACGACTGTTGTTAACTTGTTGATGCTGTTTAGGAAAAAAAAAGAGAGCAAAGAAGCGAATGACTTTGACACTCAAAAAGGGACGATTTGAATTAGAAATAGAAAGAAGACCTGGAGAGGATGAGGAGACAAGAAACTGCAGAGGGATCTCAGGATAAGTTATATCTGCGGCCTCCGTTGGCTGTCGGTCACAGTCGGTGGCCATGGCCTTCTCTTGCCATAGCCACAGCCTCTCCTGTTGTCCCATGTCGTCCCACGCCGGGGCCAAACAAAAGGCGCTGCATCCTTGGGTACAGGGGGGGGCCATGCCTATAGATAGCGATGATATAGAGATTCTGATCCATGACTTTGCGCGCGCGTTGGCGAGGGTGGCAGGAACAATCTGGGAGGGGATGGATCGATCTGGCGTCGGTTGGCGTTTGCAGGCGCTGCCCCTGGACTAAAGGGGTTAGGGGGGCCATCGAGGGACCGGGAGTGAAACGTTCTAGGGTTCCTTGAGCGTCTTTTTCGCCAAGAAGCCGCTAACGCAGGTACAGTGTATGCCCAAGTACCTACCTAGGTATGCTTCTCCGACCGCCGGCCAGTGAATGCTGCAGAAGGCCTGCTGAGGGGACCAGAAGGGGCAAAAAAAGGGTGCAGGCACGAGAAGTTATGCCTGCCAATTGTCCGATTTGGCCTCCTCAGTGCTCGTTTCTCCACTGTTCAGTCTGTTCCCCACCGGACCATCTCCTGCAGAGTGCCTCCACAGCATCTTTTCCCGGCAGCAATTGCTGTGCTGTGCAGACTGCAGTGTACAGATCCCAGACATCTAGAGTTCTGAGTTCATAGAAGCCCGCTCTGAACCCGAGACGGGTGACTTCATCGGTCGTGCATCTCGAGAGAGACAAGTCTCAGTCTGAGCGCATCGCCCGCGACCCGTCTGGGACAGAAGAGCGCATCTAGCTGCTTGCTAGAACCCGAGCAGCTTGAGGGCTGGTTGCCTGTAACAGCCTGTCTCTCGGTTTCTCTTCAGGGTGTATTTTTCTTTCAGCGCCCTCAATGCCTCACAGGCTTACACAGAGGATACGAACAAGCTCCCCGAATCAAACTCGAAACAGCCCATCTTCCACGGCTTCTTCCAGCCCATCGCTGAATAGAGCTTATAGAAAAACTGTTTTTAGAAGCGCTGGTTGGCCCGCGCTTCCCTGACGCCGGCGGGCAAGTCCCTGAACCGCCTGCTCAGTCATCCAAGTCATCCAAGTCCCCAATGCGCATCGCTGTAATCGCTGGCACCGGTGGCGGCCGGGTGCCGGCTGAGCTGCCATTCGCTGGTGAGATCTTGGCCCTGGGGCGACGTTTCAAAAATCAAAGCCACACGAAATCCCCATCAGCCAACCGTTTATTTTCATGACCAAAGCCTCGAAACGCCGTACACAAAGGATGCGCTCCTCGGTGCCCTCATTCGCTTGCACGCGCGCCGGATAGTTGGATGTATAGCACTGCTTAGGCAGCTCAGCGCATCTGCTATTCTCAGAGATGAGTAGCGAGATGATTGCCGCATAGGATGCGAGATCTGGGGCTATGGGAGCGCTGGAGGATGAGTGCAATCAAAGCCAAATTATCTAGATGCAGTTGTCAACTAGTAGACCTCGTGCGTTTGTCCATCGAGTCAGGCAGACCTGTGAAGAGGTCCAAACGAGGTCATTGGTGGCCGGTATCTCACCGCGCAGCAGTACTTTCACCTGTCACCGACTCACCAACTCACGGCCTCGCGGTCCAACATCGAATGATGCCAAGTGTAGTGGAAAGCGGAACTTTCTCAAAAGGCCAAAGTCCGTTGCTTCGATGGGTCTGAGCAACCAACTCATCCCTGACAAAGAAGAAGATCATCAACGGTTTCTTCGTATGGATGTGAGGATTCCCCATGAGGAAGCATCTCCAAATGAGTTCTTCCTAGACAGGAAATCAGCTTCTCGTGATCCACGTACCCACTGTACCCACCTCTTTGGTCGGCAGATCCTCAAAGACAGATGCTGGAGTCTGGAAGGTGTAGGCGGCCTTCCGGCTTTACTCATCGGCTCTGCAAGCCTAAAGAAGCAACTCGGGAAACTCGGCTCATCCGTATTCTCTCCCAATTCTCCGTGCTTGTTCCCAGACTCAACTCGAGTCTGAAGCTCTTCCAAACCTAGACTCACTCTGCAGATACGGGACTCAGGGAGGGCTGCGGGAACCAGCCAGAGGAGGCCACCGCGTTAGAGAGGACCAGGATGTACGGAAAGGAAAATATATTGTTTTTTGCAGACTGCCCATTCTTGCGGCCTTGCCCGGCCTGCGTCTGCATCTGCGGCATCCATTCAGGAACAGGACGGAAAATCAAAAATCATCCGGTCGATTGTACCTGCATCTGCTCACGTCACCACTCTAACAATTCTTAGCATATGCTATTTGGAAGCGAGAATCGGGATCAAATGGCGTTGTCAGCCAACTCGGGGGGATCCCGTGCCTCCATCCTGCTCTGAGGCTTGGACTTGGCTCGGGCCTCTTTGGGTACGGCAATGAGCTCGCACACTGCACTCCACAACTGCACTGCAACGTTCTTTGACAACTTGCTGCTCGCCAGCTTGGACACTTCCGCAGCAGCAATATCAAGCATCATTTGCCTGTTCTTCCCATTGCGGACGTGTGGTGCCATTTTCGTGTGGCTTGGTGGCGGCATGTTTCTTTTCCTGGAGATCTTGCCAAGGCCACCCGTTCAAATGCGACCACATGAAACGTCGAACGACGGCTCGGCGGCGACAAAGGAAAACGTGCGCTCGTATTTCGTGGGGAAGAGAACTGCAAAACCTTCCTAGATGAAACGAATGGGCTGGTTTTCAAACCCACTTGCCATGCGTTGGAAAAGGGGCTCACGATTGGGATTGTGTAAAAGAAAGGTTTGGTGTGTGGCCGAGAGCCTACGATTTGAATTCACTCAAGAAGCACCTTGCCTGGACTGCTCTAGTTTGATTGCAGATGCTGTGAGTGAAGATCCCTCTCTCTCCTTTGCATTATCGTTTTAGCGAGCTTTATGCGATCAGTTATGTCGAGCGGCGATTGGCATAATTATCAGCAGGGCTTCCACTGTTGATTAAACACCATGGATATGCCTTGCCACGAGGATATGGAGATCACCAACACATCACTGTCGATCCGATGCCACTCCAATTTCATCGCAAACAAACAAAATACCGACTCCCGAGTGCCTGAGAAACAAAAGACCCTCCTGGTGAAGATCGGTGATCATCTTTTGCTGTCACGATGTCGTTGGTTGGTGTTGGTTGCTGACACTTTATGCAAATCATCAATCGACAGGGAGGTACTCCGTATGTGTGGAGAAATGCCCTGAAGCCTGGGACGACTGGGAGGCTCGCATGAAGGCGCAAGGCTGTGTTGGTGATCCTGCTGACGACTGTGCTAATCTTGTCTAACTACAGTTCCCCATTCACTACTGATGGCAGAGCCTTCCGAGTGAGGCGTCTTGGATAGCCTCGATGGACATAATAAACTTCGAGCTGCAGTGCAGCGCACACATGGGTTATCGATGTTTGGGTGATGCGGGTTTTGCGGAGAGTTCGGACGACGACGAGATGGGAGGCATTGTTGAAACTCGGGAGTGATGTAAGCTCGTGGGTACGTATATTGATGGGATTTTGATGACATAAGTATTCTTCATTTCCTGAAAAGAGAGAGTTCTCTGGAAGGTTATTTTTTTCTATTTTTATTCCTGTCTTTGTCGAATACGAAAGTATCGCTTTGCACTTTCAATTTTTCTTCAGTTTCTTGGAATTAATTTTGTTTCTTCGCGTTTACTTTTTTTAAAATAATCACCGAGTGGTACTTTTCCACTGTTCTACTCTACTAACATGAAATAATCATTTAAATATAGTTCCCAAATTCCTTTTCTCTCCGCTCCTCAACGTCACTTTCATCGCAATTCTCAATTCTCGATTACGATGCTAAGATCTTGTGGAGAACGAGCGGATTCGGTTCGTCAGGCAACGAAGATCCTGATCGATATCATTAATGCTATTTGAAACTTGCGATTGTGCAGTTGGTCTCCATGTTTCGCTGAGACATATTTCTAGGTCAAGCATGGTGTTTTTGATTAAAGTAATGGGGTGGGGTTCGTCTGTTTTTTACTGTGCGGCGGAGTAAGGCGAGGTAGACTCGTGCAGGCGGTTATTTCATCTGATATACTATACCTTTACGATTTTCTCTAAAATATGGATTAGATCTTTATTGTCTTGTTTAGAAAAGCGAAGGTTGTTTTACACCTCCATAAGAAAAAAATGTGTCTCTTTCGAATTTATTGAAATTTTCTGGTATACATTCGTATTTTGTTATATCCTTAGACTACTTTTACCTCTTCTTAAGTATAAATCATGATGCAGCATTGCTGTATGCTAGATATCTCGAAATAAAACAATTTCTAGCGTTTTTTATAGGTCTCATATCTCAAATATTAAATATGATTTCTTTTCAATTTTTAACACCGGCACGATGCGAGACCTCAAAGTCTACTCTTGACTTCTATAAAATTAAATCAGTCTTTTTCCCTAGATATAAATAAATATTATTTAAGAGGGCCCTTATTTCTGGCGATGTATTGATCCTACCGATTGATCGAGCATTTTGATACTGAGAGTTATGTTGTGTTCCTTGAAGTAAATATCGAACTGGTGAAGATAGATTTGTAGCCGATAATGTAATTTTTCTAATGCTCTTTCTTGTTGGATTGATAAAAGTATGCTTTAGTTTGGTTTTACAAAATATGAATTGTGGTGTTGGTTTTCGCATTGCTGCCTTTGCTACAGTCCTTCTATGTGCAAACGATGTATATATATATATGTATTGTTTTTCAATGGAGGTGATTATGTATCTCAACAGGTACGTCGGTGAGGCTGCGAAATTATTGTTAGTTTGGACTTAAAATCTCGAACATATTTTTTTTATCTCTTCTACTTTCTATGTAGCCTCGCCTTGTTTTCCTTGAGTAAGTCTCACTAAATGGGGTTTTTTTTTATTAATACACTGTTCTAAATTTCATATTAATTAATAGGTTATCCTGTTGATCCCTTCGTCTTTTTGATTTTAGATGTAATAGATAGCCTTGACATTGCCCTGTTTTGCTTAGACTTTAGAGGTTTATAATTCGACGGCGTAGATGGTTACATTTGAGACATGCTACTTTCGTGTTCTTTTCAGCTAGTCTTTGTAAGTTTGTAAGGTATAAGAAGAAGTTTAAACTTTAATATGAGTCTTCTAGGATAGCGGGGGGGGGGGTTAACTGAGCTATTAGAGATTCGGATCATTCGGTGAGTGGCGATAGAGAGAATCAGAGAGTCATACCTAAACGTTGAAATATGGCTCAGACCAAGTTCTTACTGAGGTTTAGGGATTTCTTCTGCGAGAGGGAGAGAGTAGTTATATTGTTTTATTTGAAGTGGATTGGAGAAATGAAAAAAATTTATTATATAGAAAGGCAAGAAGAACAGGAGACGTCGGGAGTGGAATCAACTGAAATCAAAGTAATCTAACTGTAATACCGGAAAACCAAGTGAACGCTGCATCTCTAATAAAAGTGGAGATACCGATTAATCAGTGAATCAAACACAGTAAATTTCAAATACAACTCCAACGTAACCAACATCAACACAAAATAATCAAAAATGATATATGTACTTGAGTTTCCAAAAGAGTCCTGAAAGCTTCCACCACTCCTGGGAGCCACCTATTTGGTGACCGGGACATGTCTCGTCGTGCCATCGCCGTTCGAGTTGAAGCACACCACGGTGAGGTGGTCGCGTTTGTCCGAGTCGCTCGTATGGTCCGTCTCCCTAGCCCACGATATTAGCCTCTTTTCCCAGATATCTACGTATCGAGGGGAGAACAAGAAAGAAGAAATAAGGAGAGGGAGGCATACCTGGAACAAATCTCTTGGGTATCAGTGGGAAGTGCCTCGGTCCAATTTGAAACCGATTTATTGAGGACAGCGCCGACCTTTTCGGCGGCTACATCAAGACGTGTCCAATGTGTGGTTTTCATTGCAACGGAGAGTGTAACTGTTGCTCCGTCCTTAAAGGCGGTGCCAACGACTTTTTTTTACGAGAATTTGATTAAACGCCATGATGTGAAATTAATAGAAATGAGAAGACTGTTGAGATGTTGACAGGCTTAGATTCAGAATGGAAATGTGTGAATGCGATTGTGTGAAAGTGTAGGATCTGTGGTTCTAGGTTTTTACGGAGAGAAAAAGAGGATTTATATACACTTGAATACATTTTCTCGTTGGGTCTATGTTGCTGCTAATTCCTGGCGCCTGTGATTCACAGTCAAAATCCATCATAGGGTTTTACTACCCGCGCTCATTGCCGCCATGTTTTGACTTTCCGATGAGAAAACCCAATAGATGCGAATAACGGGTGGTTTTTGGTGGAGAACACTGGAGATTTTATCTGTAACAAACCAACATGATCGAAAAAAGACTTGAAGGTCAACCTGGGGACAACCTCGGGTCATCATTTGGGCTGGTGATGGAGGATCCGAGAGTTTCTTGGGCGCGAGCGCGTAATTGATCGCGGCGAGCGGCTGAACCAAGCTGCCGGTACGGATACCAACTTGAAGATGTGCGCTGTTCAGACGCGCCCCAGTCTTGTCCCCATACCCTTGTAACCTCAGGGCTTTGAGTTTCGGGCGTCGAACATTCAAATGTATAGGGAGTACTAGAATGACATCGCCGATATGTTTCCTGAGAAGTAGTGTCGAGGAGGAGCTTGAAATGGTTAGTGAGGTTGGTGAGGCTAATTCCTCCGATTGGCTTAAATAAGCGAACGGATTAACGTTTTCCCGTCAAGCTTTCATATTCGAGCCCCTGTCGCAAACTGCTTCCTCCCTTCAACATTCTCGAAATAAAATCAGATGCTTTGGATGCAGCGCGAATTGCAACAATCTGTTTAGGATTCAGCTTTTTTGGAGATCCTTTTCCTCGTTTTAAACTTTGTTTCACCATTATGTCATCCTCGATTTTCCGACTCGGACAGGTCCTTCGAGGGAGATTGGGAAAATATATAATTACGAAGAAAATCCAGGATACAGTCTGGTTCGCCAAGTAAGTGTCCCCACCTGAAATTGAGCCCCTCAAATGCACGTTGTTCTTACTCCACACAGAAATCCAGTTGGGGAGACCGTCGTCGTCAAAAGTGTCCGGGACCACCCACGTGTCGAAAATGAACGAGATGTCCTTAAACGATTCCAGGACCAAACCCCTTACCTACGACCACTTATTGATGAAATTGAAGACCCAGCTGAACCTCCAACTATTGTTTTGAAGTACCTCGAGGATAATCTACTGGAAGCATCGATCAAGAAGACATTAAACCGGAAGGAACTCAAGTACGTATCAAGGCGCATACTGGGGGCACTGAAAGTGCTCCACAAAGATGGCTATGTACATACAGGTAAGTTTTGCGGTCTCTTCTACCTCGTTTGTCCCTACTAACCAAGCTTCGAGATGTCAAACTAGACAACGTCCTCGTGAACTACAGAGAAGGCGGCATTCGATTTTCAGATGTCCAGCTTGGAGACCTTGGTGGTACGTATCCTTCAGACTCGAAGTTCGCCAAAGGCGGCACACCCGTCGGAGCACCCATGTGGACGAGCCCAGAAGTTATCATGGAGACGCCTTGGAATACTGCAACAGATATTTGGTCTTTCGGGACAGTGGTACGTTCAAACAGTCACACCAAATCACATGAAAATACGACTAATTTCCCTTCTCTCAATTTGCAGCTTATAAGTCTTATATACGGCGGCAATTTTAATCTTTTCCGTCCCCGCACAGTCCCTTACGGGCACGAAGAGTACGGCTTGGAAGTGCTCAAGCGGCAATTCCAATATTTTGGACCTTTTCCAGGGAAGTATGAGGAAATTGCGAACCCAGAGACTGTCTCGGCGATTCTTTACCTTATGCAGGAAATTCCTCAGTCGAAAACGACGCCTTTTTCAAGGACGACAGAAAAGGAGGTCTGTATAAAAGACAAGGAGTTTATTGGGAAAATCATGATGATGGATTGGAGGGATAGACCTACAGCCGAGCAGCTGTTAGAAGATGAATGGTTTAAGGAAGATACGGCAGATGAGTAGCGGAATGCGTATCCTACAGGAACTGTTGGAAGAGTCAAAATGTATTTCTAGATGGTAAGATATAAGTCCCGCTCTTCTTGCAATTGTTTTCTTTCGGTTTTTCACGACGAAAACGCAGGGACAAGCAAAAACTCTCCGTATACTGTCTCTAAAGATCGCCACTAAGCGGTGTGACGGGACTGAGACAATGAAGCCTTCTGACTTACCCTCCATCTGCGTTGTTCGCTTCAGCGACGTCATTTTTCAACACACGATACATTTCGAGCTTTCAACCCAGATCCTGTCAACTTTCACGAAGTTTTAGTGGAATAGAAGAATGAAAAATAAAAGGATTCTAACAGTGGCAGTGCTAAGGTAGCTTCGTATTCCGTACCTCGGTATTTATTCGAGTCTTGCTGACTCCTCCACGCCGAATCAGGGTATGAGGCGCTCCAGCCAATCGCAACCCCTGTTGTGCGTTGTTCCCTGTGCGCATCGCTCGGCTCCCCCGAGCCTCCCTTCCAATCCTCCGGGACAAAGTTTAAAAGGAAAGTGTCTAAGATCTGGTTATAAGCGTGACGAACCCCGCAACTTCCAAGCTCATCGTGTTTCCTTCAGAAAGCTCGTCATTAACCTGATACGGCCATCAATATCCACGGCACCTGTCTCTTTCAGCCTCACTCTCTCACTTCGCTCATCGCAAATCAATATCCTCGCTCAGTCCCTCAGTCGCACAGTCGCATCATCACATCATCACATCAAACCAAATCCACACCTCGTTTCTCAAAGGTGAGAGCAACTGAATCCAATCCCCTCGCCCCAAACTACACACCCACGCACACCTTTCGCAAAAATGGCACTCCTCACGAACCTCCTCAACATCCCCATCTATCTCGTCGTCATAATCCACATCTACATCGTGTTCCTAGAAATGTACCTCTGGGACACCTCCTACGGACGCAAAGCCTTCAACCTCACGGCTCAACTTTCTGCTGACACACGAGTCCTTGCCGCAAATCAAGGTCTCTATAACGGATTTCTAGCGGCGGGTCTTATATGGGGGTTATATGAGGGCGGGGTAATGGGAACGAAGATTGAGTTATTTTTCCTATCGTGTGTGCTTGTTGCGGGGGTTTTTGGCGCGTGTACGAGTACGATTAAGACGCTTTATATTCAGACTGCGCCGGCGGTCGTTGCGATGGGGGTTTTGTTGGTTTGGGGCTGATTGTGTAGGGGTTCCTGAAAGGAGGAGGGGGAGGGGAAATGTGGTGAATGGCGGGGTAATTTATGGAGCGGATGTCGTAGGGGTTGGAGTTGTGATTAAGTGGTAGATGATACTGCTGAATGGAATAGAGCATTCGTGCACAACAAATTGAGAGAGCAGCAGCTTCTTTAAAGCGTCAAATATACTTGGGCGTTGATACCGAATCAAGTAGACCCAAGAGAAGCTAGCATGTAATAACACAGAATCCTAAACTTTCAACAACAATTATTCATGCATTTACTATGTGAGAATCATTTCTTTGTGGTTTATTCCTAGTTCACTTCGCCAATCTCATTCAAGTACCAATATTTTCCGTTTCTCAACATAATATAACACCAGTATAGTATGTTCTATTTTATTTATGTATGTATACTCCACAAAGCACATCGCCCGTCCTGTCCTCTCCCCTCCCCCTTTACTCTCCCCTCCCCAAAAATGAAGAAACGATAGCAGGAAAAAAAAAAACTCACATTTCAAAGCCACCGGCACCCTCCAAACCAACAACGTCGCCACCGCAAAAAGCGTAACACCTTGCACCACACTCACAACCAGCCACAGCGGATACAACATACAAAGGCTGGTACACAAAATCGTAACAACGATCGAAACAGCGCTAACACCTGTCGGCAACATGTTTATTTGGGGAATGGTGTAATGGTGGTGTTTTTTTGCTGTTTGGTCTTTGAGCCAGATGGCCATTTGGCCGGCGGGGTAGCAGGAGGATGTGAATCTTTGTTCGTTAGAAAATCTGTTATGGTCGGGAGGGAAGGGGGGAAAGGAGGAAGGGAAAAGGAGAACAAACAAAGCATGCAACGGCACCGCAATAAAAAAATGCCACCTCGTAAAAACCCGCTTCAACAACCCCCAACTAATTCTCTTACTCTTCGCCACACCCTCATCCCTCATCCTCCTCCTAGCCATCTTATGCTCCTCCACACTCATCCACCATGGCTTCGAACTACTCGGCAGTCCCGGAAACAAAAAATACCCAGCAAGCGCAATCGGCAAACTAATACACCCATCAATAATAAACAGCCACCTCCACCCCGCCATCCCCTGCTTCCCATTCAAACCCTCATAAGCCGCTGCTTGCAAATAACCCCCAAGCATGCTGCCTACATTGTTGGAAATCCACCAGATGCCGCTCCGTTTGAAGAGTTCGTTGGGGCGGTACCAAGAGGAGAGGACGAAGAACATTCCGGAGGATACGGGAGTTTCGAGAACGCCGAGTACGAATCGCGTGACGTAGATGGTGGTTGCGGAGGAGAGGCGGCATTGTGCGAAGGTGAGGATTGCCCAGCCCATCTCCATGGTCGGGATGTAGTACCGGGCGAGAGCGGGACGGGAGAGTAAGAGCATGGAGGGGATTTGGCAGATTAAGTAGCCGATGTCGTAGAAGGTGCCGAAGAGGGAGTATCTGTTTTCTTAATTGGTACTGACCGAACAAAATGTTGGACTTAAAAGTATTTGATAATCCTTACTGGTTTTGAGTCAAGCCCAAGTCTTCTTTCATCCCGGACACGTAGGCATTGTTTACATTGGAAGTATCTAGCCGTTTGAGGAAAACTGTTATGCATTAGTCAATGTTTTTTTTTCTTTTTTTTTTCTCCCAAGAGCAAGATATCATGAGGAAATAACTTACAAGCCAGTGAACCAAAAGTCAAAAGCACCGCGTCGAGTTTCCGCAACATTCGGATCTCCAGGGGACTGTAGTGACTCGGATACCAATCGAAAAGGTACATCCAAGCCGTCTTGTAAGACCGAATAGGAGCAACATTGGCGCTAGACCCGGGAGCCGGTCCATCGTCCTCGTATTCGGCCGCCGGATGTTGAGTCGTCGTAGCCGCCATTCTTTTCTACCTATGGTTCAATTCACCAACAACTTGTTGGCAACAAGTGAAAGAACAAAAACAAATAGATATGAAGTTGTAGAAATCCTTTCTTGAACGTACCGTCCAGTACTGTACCGGAAAGCTGTGCGAGGAGAACCATCGCTTATGTATGTACTGTACAGGTAATTGCCGGCTCTCCTTTATCTCCCGAACGAACGCTCGTGCTTCAACCTTAATATATTCCCCAGCCAAAATATCCCCCCTCCAGCATCTAGCCGGACATCAGCCGAAGAAGGCAGTAAGTATTTTGATAAGAAAACACAAGAACCACGTATAACATTAATCATCCAAAAACACGGTGCCAGAATTATAGATAGGGTTGCAACTGGAATCGGATCAAAGGGCATGGTGTCAGCAGGGACAAAATAGCTGGTCATGCTAAAACTTCCGCACACCACACCACAGGGGCTTGAATTTTCTTTGATGCTTTTGGATAAGGGGGATGGATCTGATATTGATATACGCGCAAGCGCAATCTAGCTGGCGGTATAAAACTGCCGTCGTAATTGGCCCCAGCGATTATCGATATATATTCTGGCAAAGTAAATTCGGGAATAAACGAGATGTTTGTTTTTTTTTTGGGAATGCATCGAGAATGGAGGCCCCCTCTGCTTACTTAAAAAAAAATGACAGATGGCGAACATCATACATCGTGACAAAAAACCAGTTCACTGAATCTGGTTTTGGTGCATGCGCACCGTGTTTTGGAAGCAAAAAAGGAGAAGACATGGCCATTCATTTCCTTCAACCTTGAATTCCCTCGGGAATAAACTGATTGAGTAAGCACTTGCTGATCTCTTTCTGGACATGCATTAAAAAAGTACCGCCGAGATATTCCCAAAGAAAAAGGATACATCAATGCGGCAATAGCACGAGAAGAAGGGATCGTGTGGAACGATACAGGTATCCCCACAAAGAAACAATGCTGCACGCATTATCCTGGCGGTGATCACCCACTGCCAAGAAAGATTATCAGCCGCCCCCGGATTTCAGAGATACCCTGTTTTCTCCGCACGAAACGGAAGCAACATGCCACAAAAGCATACACACACAGATAACAGGAACGTTGCGGAAAGATTGATAAATTACGCACCACAATTTTTGCATGGAGATGAGATTGCGTGGCAAATTCACAAAAAAAAGCTTGATAAGCCAATGTAGATGACGGCACTTCAAAAAGAAAAAAGAAAGCGACTCAGGTGATACGGTGTCACTTGATGTACGGCAGTACAGTACACCGGTCGGTAGTGAGAACAGCAGATAATGAAGGAAAACGGACTGTCGTGGATGGACGCAACCGGTCAAGAGGACGAACGAGCCACATTCCTCCCATCTCCCATCCAATAGCATGGCTGTGTTTCGAGTCTTTCGGTTTCCCATTGAGCCGCCCGCGTGGGATCTTCGCCTCCTCGTATTCGTTGGCGACACCTCGATCGTCACGAGAAAATATCAAAAAGTGATCGTAGTCAGGACAAGTGTATGTTATGCTTTGATATTTGAAGAGCGGAGTGGAATGCACACATGTATATATAACAGAGAGGCGAGAGCCAAGAGCATCAATGACGAAAAAGACACGCCGAATGAGTCAGTTTGCAGGGGATGGATGAGTGTCAACTCCTGAATTTCCGGGTAAGCGAATTCCGCAAGCAAGCATCAAATGGCAAAGCACGTGCTTTGGATTGCTTTGATCGTATATTTGACATCGAGGTCAGAGGAAGGTACGACGGTAGCACGAGAACGGAAAGGCATAGAGAACCAGTTACTATAGTTTTGATCGCACTCGCAAAGTCAAGTTAACATTACCGATATCACGTGGACTCTCCCCTTTAAGCAGCCAAGCACTCGCAGACCCGGGCGTGGGTAATTCGGGTTCAACCCGGAGCCTCGAGGGGCAATACCCGACCCAGCAGAAGTGTGACGGGTAGGTTACCCAGAAATGTAAAGAGTCCGGGTTTTCTGGGTAATATTAGGGCCCGTACCCGAAAATTTTCGCCGGGTAGATACCCGTACCGTCCTCACCCGGATACCCACGGGTAAACCCGTATTTGTGCCCAGGTCTGAGCACTCGCGAGATAATATAGGTCGGAGAAAAGGTTAAGAATACGTTAGAGATGTAAACATCGCCACCTTAATAGTTTACAAGACCAAATACATACAGTATATATCTGTCACGACCTAGAATCATGTGATGCGTCACGTGACTAGTTCAGCCGTTCAGCAGTTCAGCGCCCTGGGACTGAACTCCTGAACTACTGAACTGCGACCACCACGACCTATATAGCCATATAGTTTTCCTATGTTTGAGTTCGTGCTCAACTCATATTCCAATATCATCACTTGATTAGGATAACGCTCTACCAGAACCTGCTTGACGCTTCCAAGGCTAAGTAAACCCAACGCCACGTGACATAGAGATCTCACGTGATAACAGAACGTTACAATATCGCCTATAAGCCGATTTTATATAATTATAAAAATACCAAAACCAATTTTCACCACCACCACCTAGAACCCCTCACCAGCTACTACACTCACCACCATTACTTCCGCATCATAAACAACCAGGTCCCAACCTGAATGTATAATTCTTTTCAACAGCGATAACTAACTATCTAGTATTTCTACAGTTAACTAGTTAAAATCACACTTCACGACACTGATGTCTTCGAAAATTATGTTACTAGACAATAGACATGGCGTCGCGCCTGAAGAGAGATCAGGAAATAAATGCAAATCTCATCGATATCGAAGAACGAAGTCGCGCCGACGAAGCGGAAAATCAGCTCAAGTGCCACTGAAGTACACTTGTAATTTCATTACTGAAATTACATTAAAAAGATATATTAAGTTAGCAATTATACATTGATCGGTGTCGTTAGCTACCGATAAATAGCCACGACTCGACTCGGTGAGAGAGGCTCGTCGATCAGAGGTAAAAAAAAAACAAAAGTGCTCCTCGTGCTGTTGCTGTAACGTTCTGTTGTCACGTGGTATACTATATCACGTGAGGCGTTAGTTTAGTCGTACAATGAAGCGTCAAGCAGATCTAAGTAGAATTTTATCTTGCTAAGATTGTATAAGTTGAGCACGCAGCTCTACAAAGGAAAACTATATAGCTATATAGGTGGTAGTGGTAAGGAATCCCGTGATCCCACGACCCGGGACTCCCACTCGGATCCAAGGATCGTCGGATCGCGTCATGTGACACATCACCTGATCCGCGATCGTGACAGCTGCCCCAGTTGCGTCCGGCGCTCGTGAATATACCAGCTTAGCTATTGCGAAATCGAGATAGAGACCCCCGATACGAAGAGAAACCTACAGATTGGATTTCGTATACATGATTTTAGTGAAATATATCCGCGAAGAGATGCCTGCCGATAAAGCGAGCGAGCAGGAGGGTATGCCGCATTAGAGAAACGTGCTAAACAGTGGTGATTGACCCGTCTGCTGACACAGTATATAAATAACCCGAATCGGTTGATTGAAGAGAGAGTGGCAAAGAAATACAGGATATAAAGAGGATAATGAAGCTAGAAGAACTCTTATACTGTGATGTTAACAGAAAAACCACAGAGTTGCTTAACTTCCTAACAATAAAATAAAAAAAATCGTAGGCATGAACTGTCGAAGAGAGTTGAGTTCTGTGATAGGAGTTAACAGGGGGAAANTTTGTAGACAGTCGGAAAGTCAAAAAGTGGGAATAGCTTTAAAATTACTATTTTGGGCTTCACTGATGCATCCCTTGATCTTCTAAATCTATCATTTTTACTATGCTGAATAATATAATACATTTTCACCGCTGCCATACATCGCGTCCTTGACAAACTTGTTGATAAGACAATCACATTAGTATATGCTAGAACAATGCTAAGTTATAACTAGAACTCTTAAAACTGGTATTCAGCCATAGCTTGCTGCTCCAAACGAAAAAACTATGCAGTACTAGCCGCTTAACCAAAGACACCTTCCCAAACAACCCCTTACGCCTATCCAAATGCTCCAAATGCTCCAAAAAAACCAAGCTATATGCAAATACACCCCTTTCCCTTCCGCCCCTCTCTATCACAACCTCATAATCTATGCTGCCGAAAGCAAAACGCCGCAAGCAATGCGACTATCGCAGCGAAAAGCGAAAGACCTATTTTAAAGAACAACCAATCATTAGCATATTTCTCTGTGTAAAGAATGGGAATGGGAGGGAGAGAAGGGTAGTGGGGAGAGGAGAATCATACAATGCGTGTAAGCTAAGCATTTCACATAAGCAGCTGTTACGATGGCGCCCAAATCCCCTTTTAATGAGCGCACGTATTCGATGTCTGAGAGGGCGCTTTTGATGATCTGCAGAAATTAGCTCAAGCCACACCAAACCAACAAGTAAGGAGGTGAAAAAGGCGAGTATATACCTGTTCCCTATCCTGCATCCCCTCCAGCGAAATACTCAGCTGTTTCCTTAATGTACTTTGTAGAATAGCAGCCGCAATACTCAACCCCCCAACAGTACCAATATTCATACTCAAATACAAGCCCGAACTAGCGATAGCGATTTGGCAGGCTTCAACGCCGGCAGTGAGAGCAATGAAGGAGGCGGAGAGCGCGACGCCGTTGCCAAAGCCGCCGGGGATTATGTACAGGGATTCGAGGAAGGAGGTGTGGCCGTGCCAACGGAGGATCAGCAGGAGGTAGGAGGTTGAGGAGGCGAGGGCGCCGAAGATGGAAATTAGTTTGTATTTTCCGGTCCTGTGTTTTTGACAGTTTTAGTATGGGTGGGAAAGAAGGGCATGTGTGTATTTTGTAGGGTATGAGATGGAGAGGAGGGAAAAGAAGAAGGGGGGGGTTACTTTCTGATTATGAAGCCGCAGATGAGACCACCGAAGGCGTTTCCGATTACGGATGGCATTAGGTGTGCTCCTGCGTTAGTTGCAGAGGCGTGTGCTGAGACTTGGAAGTATAGCGGAACAAGTAGCATCATCTGCGATAAAATCAGTAACCATAGTACCATCTAATACTCAAGGTACTCACAGCACTTTGCGCACCAGACTGGAACGCAAGATTGATGTACGAGGTAATCACATCCCGATTCAAGAGCAACCTTAATGGGAATATTGGTTCCTTGGCCCAGAATGCTTCCACTACGATAAACAGATTTCCGGTAACAACCGAAGTCCCAAGTAGGATAAGCATTTTAGGAGATGCCCAAGACATCCGTTGGCCTCCCAAATCGAGTACTAGAATTGCGCATACAATTGATATTGAAAGTAAGAACGCTCCGAGGAAGTCGATTCGGCGTAATTTTGACAGGTGGCTTTGTGCTGGAGTGGTTTCGGAATGGAGATCTTTCAGCTTCCAGATGACGAGGAAGAGAGCTAATACTGTGGGAGGACATTGTCCTAGAAAAGACCTAGGATGCTATCAGTCAATGAGGTCGAATAGATAAATCGAAAGAGACCAACCATCGCCATCCGATAGTGTCTGTGAGGAAACCTCCAATAGGCCCTCCGAGGCTTCGACCAGTTGTAGCTGCAATGTTAACGTAGCTTCTCCATGAAGCGACCTCGCGTATAGGAACCATATCTGTAGTATCTGTTTAGTCGAATACATCGTGTGCCTTGTAGGGAAGGTTAGGTTTTACCAGCGATGACTATTGCGACTAGGCAATTTATTCCTGCTCCTCCCACTCCAGCAATAAGCCGACCGCAGATGACCTGCGGCAACGTCTGGCCTAAACCACTACACGGTCGTATTAGCGTCTATCGAAGATACATGTGACTGCAACTGTCGTGAAGAGGATTATGTTTCTATTCGGAGGTGACGAACCATATTGCGCTGCCAACAGCGAAAAAAGCGTAGGATACAACAATTGTCTGTTTTCGTCCATAGATATCGCTCAGTTTACCGTACTTGACAGCTGTTAGCAGTTGAAGTGGATAATGGGATACCAGAGAGCATGGAAGCCATACCATGGACTGAACGGCGCACATGGCCAATGTGTACGAAGTAATGAGCCATCCCGCGCTCCCCAATTGGTCGAACTCGCTGCTGATGGTACCGCTGGTGGCCAGGACGAGCGAAACATCGGCATTGGCAACAAAGACGCCTGTGTATCGACATTATTAAAAGCTCGTAAGGAAGGAGGGTGAGGAAATAAACGGATAAAAACAGGAGCCGTAGGTTAAAGAAAGCTCGAGAGAATTTGTTGGTGCTGCTGAGACAAGCGATTCAAGCGAAGGCTCACTGACCCAAGAGTAGAATGGAAATCACCCCTGCGATATTTCGGGGGTTTTCTGGCTCAGGACTTTTGTCCAACAAGGGGCTGTCGCAGCTGCCGGCTTCAACATCTGTATCAGAGCTACTGTAGGTAATGTACGAGGACGAATCTGATTCTATGACGCCATAGGAACCCTTCAAACTAGATGCCTTTGAACCCAGTAATGGTGTTGTCTCGCTCACGGGTGTTACAATATTTCCCGAGCCGGTCGTGCTATTGGTCGTGTTCGAAGATGGTGGAGTAATTTGCATGGTGTTTTGGCCTCAAGCGAGAATCACGACTTTCAAAGCTCAATGATGTGATGGAATTGACGAAGACGCCATCCATCAACGGTGTCTAGACTCTTATATATAATAGCCCAAGTCCCCCGTCTACAAGCATTCTCACCAGAACTTGCTCTCTTCATCGTACAACCAATACTTCTCAATGCTGTTACGCTATCAGTGGAGCGCCCAGGAAGACTCTCCGTCCGCGCGGAACGCAGCACTCTGGCTAGCAATTCATTTATACTTGCACATCAAAAGTGGATCCCGGATATCCCTTTGAGGAGAAGGAAACGAGCTAAGGAGGAAATCTTTGATAAAAGATGGCCAGGAAATCACGAGAGCGAAGGCTTTTGCTCCTGCAAATTTGCTTCGGGGGAGATTCGGACCCAGGTGTGCATTATCAATGGCGGTACCATTGGTCACACCAAGCCGCTGAGAGGGCATTTGAACCTTTAGCTGCAGCTGCGCGTACCCTGGTACATACCTACATAGAGATGTTATCGCTTTCACATGATCCGTGAAACTCGCCTCCGCACGCGGACCAGCCGCAACAGATTTTTCGAACGGGGGGTTGATGACGCCGTTGAAAAAAAAAAATGAAAAAAAAAGGTGGGTGCTTGCCGAACCTTTATATGCTGTGTACAGCCCTATCGTGCTGCCTGAATTGTCTGCAAAACCTAGAGCGAGCGAGCTGTTGTGCTCTTCAGATTCGGACAAAGATATTGCTTAGTGTCGAAGAATTCGCTTAGTGTGTCTGAGGGCGTGAAGCGTTGGTGTTGGCGGGGGGTTGGCGGATAAGGGCGGGGTAGCAGGTTGGCGTACTGTACCCAGACTTTTGCCGGCAGAGGGCTTGAAACACGACTCACGAGCTTCATTTCTGGAATTGGCCTAGGTCTAGGATCAGTGTGGCTTTCTTAGGTAATATGAGCGTCATTCTCCATTATTTTGTGTGAGTAGTGAGCAGACACATATTAAACATGATCTTCAGTGGCAATCGCAGTTTTGATGGTGTTGACATCTTTAACCTGGGGTCGCAGGTTAGAGGAGACCTCGGTGAAATAATGGTTGGAAATTGCCGGGCCAAGCTCCGGTGCCTGCGACCAATCCGAGATCGGGATGTGTGGGAAAGGATATGGTCATGGTGTTTTATTGGTGCAGCCAGTGGTGGAGCCAGTCACAGGGCAACAAGGTAAATCCCGTGGGGGTCTATAGCGGCTGAAGAAATTGAGGGGAAAATATGAGTAAAGAGAAATTAGGAGGATGCGAAGAGAGAAAGTTTGCAGAACGGCGGCACGTATGCGTGTCCCTATAAAATAATGTCAAGTGATGTCCGGGTGTGTTTCTAGCGACACGTGACACTTTCCATTTTCCCAGTCTTGAAAAATGGAGAAATAAAACAAAGTTATAGGATAGAAAGAAGTCAGGGAAAGAAGGGTTTGCAGAGCAAAGAGCAGTGTGTCAAAGGATTATTCTTATTATTTAAATGATACTCTATTCTATTCAATTACTTAGAATAAAATAAGAATAACATTTTCTAGACCTTGAATAGAATAAATAGAATAACTATTTAATTATTATTTAAATAACTGTTTAGTCAGCAATACCTTCTAAATTCGAGCTAGTGCCCGTCGCTTACCGACGTTAGCCGAGCGGGCCGCACGTGCTATTTATATCGGCCTACTACCCAAAGTGTCAGAGCACTTCAGCAGACATAAAGTAAACGGTACTCTATTCCTTAGAATAACCGACGAAGAAGGGAGGAAGGGGAAGGGCGAAGCAGCCACATATTTAACCTCTGCCCGAAACCTCGCTTTGGCCTAGCGCCGTCACGTGTAGTCTAGGTCACGTGAACCAACTCCGTGACACAAAGCTTCTATAATGCTTAATAAGCTAATTATAGATCTTTTCTTACTTAGGATATATATTCTAAGTTTAATTCACCTTAATTCTAAACTTGATTTAGACTTTATATACATTATTTATATAAAATACTCACGTGATTATATTATTTAATTATTTAGAATAGAATAAGAATAACACTTGATATTATCTGAATAGGATAGAACAATGGCTATTTTATACACTGGTAAAGAGAGGAGAATGACAAACTACTGAATTTTGGCCATGTTTTATTTTCGGCCTCCTGAAAATTTCGGCTTTTACCTCGGCCCGACACTGATACCCTGCCGGTCCCAGGTATATAATACTTCATTCTTCCCGAGTCTTGAAAATTAAAGATAGGCTCTCATTCTTGCATTTTACAAAACAAGGAAATTATTAAACAGAAAACTCGACATCAATTAAATTTTATCAAAGTTGAGAAAGAGATAGAGAGAGGAGAAGGGTTTATATAGTATATATAAGAGAAGGGGTTAATTAGAAGGAAAAAAAAAAGTTAATATATACAGTTAGGAATAGAAGGAAAAAAGAGAGTAGAGGGTTGATTTTTATATATATCTACAACCATCATGTCGACTTTTATAAATTACAAAATATTAAATAAAGTCAAAAGGGTGGGATCAAGAATTCAACCCGTCACGTCACATGACCCTCCACCCCTCCCCCTCAAAAGCTTTTGTTTTTATC
>JAAMPI010000926.1:0-22838 GCA_013054445.1 Cudoniella acicularis | reverse complement strand
AGGACTTGGTCTAAAAGAAAAATAAAGAGGAGTTTTGTTGAATTTTGAATTTTGAATTTCCAACTGCATTTATATCTAGCAGCAGTTTAAATGCCCATAGATTGCCAGATACCCGAAACATGTCGCCATGACCCTACGACCTTTGAGATGTAGCAAGGTCAGAGAAGAGAGTTTCTCTTTGTTGTTCAAGGCCTAGAGACAAACCGAGCAATTTCGATTTAGGGATGAAAACTGAACTTCAACATGGTGATAGATATCCACAACGACCAAAATCGGGAGAGAAAGCTCAGTGGTGATTTCAATGCAACCTGTTCAGTTGCTCCCTGACCAAAGCTTACGCTTTATTCCTTGATCCCGCCTCTTAAAGATAATTTCGAAATATGTAGCCCTTGTCATGGCTATTTTAGGGATCTCTGGATACCTGCTAGGTGGGTCCATGTATTTTGCCTCTTTCAGAGGGGATTGCCCTGGATCCTATCCTTGGAGATAGTGCCGTTTGTGGTTGTGGTTGTGGCTTCGTCCCCTGATCCCGCGTGAACCCGTTTGTTGTGACAGCCTTATCAACGGTAATGACTGCCCCACCCCACGTTGATCAGATCCCGCTGTTCATCTGATATCATCTCTTGAACCCTGATTGGAACCCCCGTACTTTCTTGCCATCCCATTCAGTCGCTCAGCCTGATCGTCAGCGCTAGAAGACTCGCATAAGCAGCCACTGAAAGAGCCGTCAAGACTACCACAGCGTTCCCGCTCGTTCTAAACTTCTTCCTTCCCAAGCCATCTTCCCCTATCTCGCTGAAAAACTGCCTGTTCCCCTCATAGCGCCTGTACATGCTCACAAGCAATATTCCAGCTCCATATGTCGCAAATAAGGCTCCGATGGAGTAGAATTCGGAGGTGAAGATCTTGAGTACGACCAAGGCGAACGAGAACTGCCCTAAGGCTGTGCGAATATATGCTCCTTCGAAAGTTCGTTGTGCGGCACGGATCTCAACAAGTCTGGGGACACATGGATTAGCGTTTTGGATCAGCTGCAGGAACCCACAATGGAGAGCAAAGGGAAAGGCATAATCCGCCGGGGAAGGCTGGTGGCTCACTCTTGCGCGGTCAGCACCACGGATCGCGCGCGGTGCAGTCTCAGGCGCAAATGGTCTTCGGGATGAGGCTGGAGGGCTAGAATTAGTTCCATTCTTGCTCAATTGTTCATGTTTATTCGAGGAGTTTGAGGGGTCAAGGAGCTTGGGGAGATGAGGAGAATGACGTGATTGCGGAATGACGATAGCGTACCTCAAACATGCCTCGTAGACCTAGCAGGACCATTTTGCCTGTTCGGCTTGTTCCACAACCTGTGCCTGCCTAATCTTTGCCTGATTGCTTGTTCCGGATGCTTGTGTGGGGGACGCGAGCACGCAATCGCAAAGCGAGCCCTCTCGTTGGCTCCTGAACTCAAGACGGCAGGGGCTCCAAGATACAAGAAGACTGTATCGCCAACTGAATTTCTGGCGCTGGGAATTTGGTGCTTGGAAAGGGAGGAGTTGTGACAGGCTTGCGGCGACGATGATTGACTTTGGACGTTCTCACATCGCTTTTGGTGGAGATTCACTAGATTTTCAAGTCAGGTGTGATTGGAGAGGCCGGCTTCGGCATTGGGGTTAGGAGCTAGCCTTTCTGGGGCATTGGGGCACCGGCTGTCGCCTCCATGTACAAAGTCCACTCCACCACCGCACCGCATCGCACAGCACTCATGCATGTTGCTACTTCTTCCAGAATTCTGGAAGGTGGACTCGGGGGAAACACAGTCAAGAGCACAATGTGGACATCCGCCCGGTCACAATAACACTATTAAAGCAGAGGGAATCTCTTGTTCCATTAAACTCGCTTTGAAAGTCTTTAACCTTCTGCCTGCGCTGTACGCAAAGCGAATCTTGCTACGCTTCTATCCCTTTCCACACCACCAGCACCCTTTTAATCCTCGCCTTCGCCAAAAACCCATTCCAACGACCGTGTCCCCCATTCCCTTTCCGTGGCATCATTCCTTCCAGCAAGTCGATTGTTTCGTGGTGATTCGTAAAGCGTCATTAATATACAAATATACAGCTGCGACATTGGATTCCGTCCCTGTCACCATGTTTCTTCTGAGAGTCTCTCGGGGCGGTGATCGCAATCGGCCACAAGTGTGATTGGTGACTGCGCCAATTGAAGTTGACTGTGGTGAAGTAACTCTTCATCGACATCCACAACGCTCAGCTCCGTATTCCCTACATGTATTCCTATCCATTCGTATCCCTGTCCCTCCGAATTCCATGTCCAATATCCAATCCAAACCCTTATCCATAGTCCTTATCCGTACTCCCAGTCAAGAGAAGCTGTCCAAAATTCCCTGCATGGCTCTTAATTTTCCTTCATGTTTAATTGAACATCTTCTCCTGTCCAGTGCTGCCATTTCTGCCATGCTAAACGTTCCTTCTATCGCCCTGGATGCCCCGGATGAGGTGGTGCTGGATAATACATACTGCCGCTTTGTGATTCTGGATAGCCATACGCTGGAGCAGGTGCATGCGAATCTCCCGAATATCCTGGAGGCCGTGGAAGTCCCTCGTGGGGTGCATTCCAATTACCATAACCTTCATTACTTGGCCCCGCGGGTTTCTGATAAGAGTAGGGTTGCTGCTGCCAACTTTGAAATGCTGCCGGAGGCAGAGACCCAGCAGAATGAGGATGAGGAGGCGCCTCGCTTGTCGTTGCCAGAGTAGTTGGTACCATCATGCCGCTTGTTGAGGTCGCCAAAGGTGGAGGATACATGCCCGTATGTTGAACGCGTGGTTTGGTGGTGTAGTGGTCTACACTAGGGTTTTGTGGTGCTTGAGTATATGGGGTGAATTGTTGTTGTTGTTGTTGTTGTTGATGTTGATGTTGCAGACCCTCGAGGTTACTGTAGGATATTGATCGTTGGGGAACAGACCAGGACATGTCATCTCTCGGACTGGGTTCTGTCTGAGGAGTGGGCCAGTTTTGAGGTGGGGGAATCTGCAGACTAGGAGTGAAAGGCGAGAAGGCAGGTGTAAGTGGTGAATCTTGAGGATTCGGTCGCCAAAATTGAGGCATTTCTCCTTGTTGTTTTATTCCTGGTGAAGCGTCGGGAGCCATCCAGTTGGTTGGCCCATGGTTATAATCAAAGTTACGAGAGGAGGTGACCACTGCAACCTTGTCAGGAAAGTGGTTGTTTCCAGGGTTGAGAGACTTCACACCTTTGTTCTCGGGCGAAAAGCTTTCTGTTCTTTGGCGCTTCATCTGAGGTCCACCAAGATCCTGAATTGGAGGCATGTTCAACGGCGGATACGGTAAAGTTGATGGGATCTCGGGGATGTGGCCAGACGTTGTTGAAGGCGATGATGATTCAGAAGCTCTTCCAGTGCCACTTTGCGTCTTGGATCCCCTTCGTATAGGATCTGGCTGAGGCTGCTGGTCAACAGGATAAAAATTACACTCTTTTTTCAGCCTGATACAATTTGAACAGCGATTCTGAGGATCAGCTGGCGCAGGAATACATCTTATCTTTCGCCGACGGCAATGTCCTGAAAACAGTCAGTTTGGACAGCCTTCAACGGAAGATGACAAGTCAAATCCATCAAGTTGATGGGGTGCTTACCGCATGCCACCGAAGTTCGATGGTATCCAAGTTTATTCCTTCTTTTATCTGCTGATAATGCGAGAGCAGCTGCCTCTGCAGTCGCTTGGCCTCGGACATTGGGAGTAGACATTGATCTCTTGATCTTTGCCGACTTGGGTGCTGCTGAAGGTCCTAGATTCTTAATACCCGGAGATGATGGCTGCACTGTGGTTGATAATTGCGACTGGGAGTGCTCTAATGGAGGGGGGTGGTGGAAACTGGGAATCAAGTTGGAGGAAGATTCAAAGTTCGAAGTCGCCATGGGATACTGGTACGCCATAGAGGACGATATGGAGTCCGATCCAGCAGTTGAGAATGCGCTCTGTGGATCACCCAGATTCCACATTCCTGGCTTCGAAGAGAGTGGTGCTTGGACAGAGACTGCCATCAATTGCGAGTGCGTCCCATGCGACAGAATTTACGGGAATGGTTGTCTTGTTGTTGAAGGTGAGTTCGTCCCAAGTTATACTTGATTTAGCCCTCGCTTCGCTGTCCCCGAGGTGTCGAGTTGGGGGTATCCTTTGCCGCTTTCCAAACCTGAAAGTTGAATTTGGAGATGGCTTCAACAGTTACTTTTGTCAATCGAGTCCAAGAAGCGAGCTGACAAAGAACGTTGGAGGTCGATTTAAGCTGACAGCGGCACTATCACTGGCGTTGAATGTCGGCAAGCAGCCTGGCGGGAAGACGCTCAGTATTGTACGACCAGTTGGACGCCGGTCTCAGGGGGATTTAGGGAGTTGTCTTGTATCTTCGGTCAAGGTGAGGCAAGACGTGCGGAGACAGAAGACTGTCTGTGGCTTGGTTTGCAGTAGTGAGTGCTTGTGCTAATTGCAAGCGGCAGACAGGCCAGTGTCGAGCGTGCTCTTGCGGGATAAGCAGCCTCCGCGTGGGAGTTCACCAGCCAGAAGGACGAATGAAGAGACACACAACACGCCACTCCCAGCATAAGTTTTGCAGCAATCTTTATGGTGGATTGGAGGTGCAGCAGAGTAAGAAGACGTTAGATTCCGGTGACAAAGAGTAAGACATAAAAGAAGAAAAGGACCAGGAGCGAGCAGATTGAGACCAAGACCGCTAACCGTCAAATTTCAGGAAACGATTGGTGGTGTCTGGTGGTGGAGTGGTGGAGTGGTGGTGGATGTGGCGACGAAGATGGGGAAGCTTGAGAAGAAGCATATCAAGATCTTCAAGTATTATGATCTAGGGCCCTTCACTCTTTGAGACCAACTTTGGAGGTTCGTCTTGCGACGCCACAAGATTGGGTAACATTATGGGGCCAGCTCTGCCCCCCCTGGGAGTAGTCGAAGCGGATCAATTTGATGCTTGTCAGCCAGCAGCCAGTTCCAGCCTGGCATACCTTATAATTTCTACATGGCATCCTTGAACCCTTGGCGCCATATTTTCTATTCTGATGTCGTAGTTCGTATACCACGGTGCTGCTTTTACCACCGCAGCCTCGGGCTCTGGCACCTAGGCCTAAAGCTCTGTTGAGCCTGTTCCAGGAGGCAAGATAGGGAGGTCTGAAGGTGCTGACAGAGGGGTCAAGCCTCACAGAATGGCGCCGAAGCCCGTTATCTGATGCTGGGGAGACTCCGAGAGAGCAGAGGCGACAATCACCTCGCGGCCACCACTGACTCTGCCAACAGCAACGGCGGCGGCGGGAGATGTCGCTGGGGGCCACTGGGGACCGCTGGGGACTCGGGGACTCGGGGTGTGCTGAAGTCGAGGCCGTTGGGGCGTTCTGAGAGGCTGGCCTGCTCAGGGAGGAGCGCATCCAAGTAACCAAGTTGGGCATTTCAACATTTGGGAGTTCTTGCTCCTGAGACAGGCACTACAGCAGTAGTGGCACTGGTTGGTGGGCTTTGGCTCAAGCCCAGCACACCGTCATGATCTGACAGACTGACAGGCAAGCAAAAAGCTACTGACAGCTCCCCAGAGCGGAAGGAGATGTGCCCAGTAGCCCCAGCAGCCAGTGCCCACAGCGGTCATCAGCTCTCGCAGCTCGGCGTTTTGCAGAGTTTGCAGCAGCAGCGAGTCCCAGCGACGTGGAAAACCACAGGCGTTCGATAGTCGCACGAGTAGCGCGCCACAGGACTATCAGAGTCTCTGCTAAGACTTTTGGGGGCTCAGAGCCAGTGCGAGAGCGAGAGAGCGAGTGGACAAGCGAAGCGATTTGATTCAAGCGAAATCGAAAATCGAAAATACTGTACTAGCCGAAACCCAGCTTCGCCGTCGTGACTTCCTAATGAATGACAGCGGACGCAGCACCGACTAGAGCCCTTCGCGCCTTTAGAGCAGCACCCAATGGATGATCAGCAGAGGGGGCAGCGATGGCCCTGCAGCCCATCACGGCCAAATCAAGCCAAACTACGCTGCAAAGTTGCAGCCAAAGTCTCGAAAGCCAGAACGAACTTGAAGCCCTCTCCGCTCCGCTGCACTCCTTCGCGCTTCACCACCCACGGGACCCGCTTCGGATTTCTAGTGAAAAACACAATTCGGTCCTGTGCGACTCCAGTTGCCGTGGCAGTCAAAAACTGCACTTCCGGATCAGGAATCAGCTGTACCGTGCGTGTACGGAGTACGGAGTACCCAGGTCCCAGCAGCACGCCGGCTGCTCGGGCTTTATTGCGCCCTGAGGGGAGAATTCTCCCAATTTTTTCCATGCTTGCTTCTGCCCCTCGTCGATATCACTTCCTTATGCGTTTATCGCTCGCGTGGGCGCCTTATCCGTCACATTATTACTGTTGCTGTCACGTCAAGAAGTCCGGCTTTCTGCGGTCCTACGGGCATGGGGCATGTGCATCAAGCCGCTGAGTCATGGAACTGTTGGAAGCTGTGGCTGGAAGGGGTTTGAAATTAAGGTACAAGACCTCGGAACTCAATCCTGCATTGATGTCGCTAAGGGTGATCACAGGAGTTCCCCACGTCTGTCGAGCCTTGATCGATGTTCGAATCGTCGATCATCAACCTCTCAATTGTTTCGATTTCCACTGGGAAAGTGGTTCACAGTAGGAACCAGGTCCGCACTGCGCAGCAAGCAGGCCAGCGGGGCTCACGTGCTAGCTGAATCTGTCAGTCTGAGCTCTGGTCCATCATAATCCACGCTCGCTTTGCCAAGTCGATTTCTCGAGAAAATCTGGACTAGGACGAGGAGCTGATATCAAATGAAATCAATTCTTCCTTAATTAGGACATCAGAAGCGAGAGGGAAACTGCTTCTGCGAATCCGCTTCAGCACAGCGCTACTCGCAGTCCCAAGGGTATGGAATCTGGACATTTGCCATGTGGTCGTCTCATGTCCCTTCCTGGCCTTTGTCATTTGAATCTGGCGCGTTGTGAAGCGCTTGTCAACAGAGTGACGGTCAACCTGCTCTTTTCAGGCTAAGTGATCCATGACTTACTGACGTAAAGCAGCGCAGGTTCCAATACGGTGTATGTCAAAGTCGGACACTGGAAGGGGTTGCGTGCAGACCTGCTGCTAAAAGCTCCAATAATTTTATGTTGGAGCAACGAGGAGGTGAAGGTTGATTTCCCAGCTGGCAGGGGCTGGTATATTTTTAGAATGATCTAGCAATCTCGAGTGACGGGAACCGATGCACGGCTGCTGCACGCATGCCACGCGCGCATTGAAGCCTCAAGGGTGGGATCATGGCCATGGGACGATACGGTACGGATTACAGTGATTGATGGAGCATAGACTCCTGGAGGGACTTTCTGATAGTGCCAAATGTGGTGCTGTTGTCGCCTTCTCTCGCGAGCCAGGAAGAAGCAATTCCCCACACTACTCCCGAAGCCCTTTCCACTCCGGCTACACGGAACGAGACCCTTCGACGCAATATTGCGGAATTCTAAACGCCGTGGTGCTGCATCTAGTGGGGAACCAGATACGGCGCAGGGGCAGGGCCACGATTGTCAGGGCTGGCTTGGCCGTCACATGACCCCAGGGGCACAGTACGGAGCACGGAGCAAGTACTCGGTACCGAGTAAACTTCGGACTTGCCCGGAGGCAGATGAGTAAACTTTGTACGTACCAAATACCTCCCTGGACGATTTGATGGCGCCCAAGGAAAGAGGTTGGTTTAGACGGAAAATATCTTTGCGAAGAGTCTTTAGAAGCCCAATCCGAGGCAAGTCGGATCAGGATTTACAGTATCCGGATAAGTGCTCCCGGAGGTGAAGTGATATGCAAACCAGCTCGAAGACGAAGGCTCGATGACTCCACTCTGGATCCTTTATGGTTATCACTATCACCACTGCCCCACAACAGGGTTGAACGAGCTCCGTCGGGGATCTTTGCCATCAGCATCAGCATCTCCACGAGTGCAAGCGCAAGCAGCATCCCCGGCCACCGCAAGTTCCTAAGATTGATTTCCCATCAACTTCACAATGCTGCTCTTGCCAGTCAATGCAGGCCATTGGTACAGTACAGTAGTAACTTCACACTGGTCACTGGTCACTGGTCTGCCATTTATCCACGGATGCCGTCCCGTCACTTCTCAAAAGGGCCAACACCGCTCCGAAAAATTCTCCGATCAGCCTCTTTTTTTTCGCCCGAGGACGGTCGAGTCGCGCCCACCTTCCATGGATCCACTGGTCGAAGGTCGAAGGTCGAAGGTCGTCCCAATAATAATGGGCCGTCATGTGCTTCTTCGTAGGGGACTTGCTGACAGGGCAAGGTGCAGAGCGATGCTGCAAGCCTGCGAAGGGTTCAGAGAAGCAGGTGCCTGAGGCTGGCCAGGCCTGGTGATTGGCATTTGGCCATGGCGATCATCTACGAGGGCAGCATCGTGGCCACATGCTGAGCATGGGCATGGATGCAGTAAGCGTGAAGGATGGCATATGGAGCATCCTGGCCTGCCACGAGCGATGAAGCTTCGAGATTTGCCTAAAGAGCAGATCCTGAACTTTGTGCGGGCAGATCCCGACAAGCCAGGCAAGCACGTTGCGCTTCGGTATCGCATCTGTGCATCTGCGCAACCCCTTTCATCTGATATTTTTTATTGTGTGCACACACCACTGCTACTCGGCCACAACTTCCCCAGCCAGCCCAGCTTTCCCATGATGCCTTTCTTTTTCCCACCTACGTGTGCCCAGGCGTTGCGGATGTTTTCTTTTGCAAACATGCGCTGCGCAACCTAGCCAAGTGCCGGCCATCACACATCAACTGCTCTGCACGTGCTCGTACGTCCTCGGCTTTCATGCTGCAAGGTGACCAGTTGTTGATCGCAAGCTTCCCGGATGGGCCATGGTGGGAAAAGAGCATGCACACGGTCCGCCCAATCAAGACCTGCAAAATCCGTTTCCGTCTCCGATTCTGTGCAGAAAAAAGTCTGAGACCTCAACGTCGCACGAACGGAATTGCAACTGAAATTACCACAAGCTATTATTAGACTTCTCTTTCTGCTGGAAAACTTCTCATCTCATTAAATGTTTCAGACGATCTTCTAGTTTTGTTAAATTACCGGTATAGCTTTAAGAGCAAGGTGTCAAGGACTCCTACTAGCGCTGCAGTGCACACTGATCCTGCTGCACTCTGCACACTCTGTTTGCTGCCTCTAAATATAGGGGTTTCAGGGAACCAACGTGGCACTTATATTGATTGTTAAGCTCAGACTCAGCTTCGTCTCCAGAGTTCGCTTTGACTTGGAGCTGGGATCGGGTGGAGATGTTCATAGCCTATTTGGTTGAGGCCAGCCTCAATCTACATCCAAATTGCAAACGTCACCTTACATTATGTACGCTGCAATTCATGGATTTTATATCTATATCTTGATACTTTATGCAGTCGCAGGTCATCCACGAGACGATATCTGACTCGAGCTGCATTTGGACAGGTTGGAATGCCCGTCAGCCTCAAACTCAACCCCAGATATTGGAATCGCACGTTTATTGCATTTACCCCGTGTTATTGCTTTAGACCGCTGTCACAATCGAGTGTTGGGAAAGGTATTAGATCAGGACTATACTCTTTAGCAAGTGCTTCGTTATTCCTTCATTTATTATTCCCAGCAAAACCCCTTTCTCAGAACTATATTCTTTCATGCGAACGCGAATCAAGCATTGGTACGCGTTCACGACATCCGAATCCCGAGCAAATTAATATAAAATCAGGCATCAGGTTTTAGACACTTACAATGTAGGAGACGACCTAGGCAGCAAGATATTGTCCCAACAGGAAATCTACTCGCCATCCAATTTAGAGAATTTGGAATGTCAATAAAGCCGACGTCTCGAAATGCATTCCATTTTTACCGGAATAGCTTCAAAATGTTTATTTTCATCGTCTCACCCCATCTCGCAGAACACCCACTCCCAGGGACCCACCGGAATGGGAAAATGCCGAAGAAGACGACGAGGCTATTCCTGGTCTCGAAGTCTCGCGTCGGATGCCTCGCGTCAGAAATGCAAGATTTGAGCACATATACGTATGCCTTCACAGTGGCGAATACTTGGAGCCTACAGACAGTACTGCGGAAGTCTGGAGCACATGAAGAAATGGAGATGAGATGACGCTGTGTGAGGGAGGACTTCAATGCCAATTCGAGCGAATCTGGACGGATGAAGCTATTCCGTACTCGTATGTCTGCTGCTGCTCCTTTCGTGTCACGATTCATTTTTTCCTTCTCTTGAATTCTTCCGGAAAATGCTTGCGTGTCAAGTTGAGAGAAAATTCTAAAATTCGTCGGTCAATCAGTAGTACCAAAAACTGGTTCTTTAAAGCAGCGCAAGGCGAGTTTGTGTACAACAAAGCCTTTCAGTAGAAATGACCCGGGCGCCGAGAAGTACTCGGTCGACTACGAAATCCTGGAAATCATAGTAGGTACAATTAAGGTGATCGTAATAGGAAGGGGAGTCTCCTTCCCGAGCTTCTCTGAACAAAGTGGTTCTCAACTCCCGAAAGAAGCTTGATTTCGAGTTGAGATTGCCCTCTGTGCTTTAACCCTTGAATCTAGCTGAAGAAGTGAGATGCTTGTTAGGAGGAGACTTAAAAATACTGATCAGTAGACATCAGAAAGAGGCTCAAGGAATTTCTGAGCTTCTCTGATAGAGGCGATTGAATGGTACATGAGAAGTCTTTAGTGCCATTGTTGTTCAAATCTTTGAGGTCGCTATCAAGATTGGCTTGTCACTCCAGTGAGGACGCAATGCCACGAGAGAAAGAAAGCTCTTGCTTTTCTTCTAGTCCCATCGCAGATTTCTCGGTTTCAGTCACGTAGCTGTTTATTCAAGTACTGTCGAAGGTCACTATTACTATGTACAAAGCATATTTCAAAACAGTAGTCGGGCATTTTGTCAACGACTAAGTTACGAAACTTTTCACACTGAAAATAGTTTTTCTTACTTTGTTGAAGCTTGAATTCCGCATGCGTCTATCTCATTTTGCAATCACAGGGCCCTAAGTTATGTACTCTCACGCTCTGTTATACTTTTTCATTACTCTTAAATTATTTTATACTTTTAACTACTTCTATAAAAGAGGCGTGGGACAGGTGTTGTCGTGATGCTTAATTGAGGAAAAATATTGATATTTTACTCTCGCTAATTTGTTGAGAAATATTTTTTAAAGAATCAGGTGAAAGTAGGTTAGCGAGTGGTTTGTAGAAATATTTCAAAAACATACTCCACTTTATAGACACCAGACGAATAGCAAAGGCGGCCAAAGCAAGCTGAACACCTTTATTGCATTTCGTAACTCGGTTACGTTGTCTTGAGCTTTTGATATCAAAGGCGGTCAAGGTTAGCCGGATGCTTTTGTTACATTTCATAACTTGGTTACGATTTTCTAATCTTCGCTCCTAGCCTTCAAATCAAAGGTCGTCAAGGCCGTGGAATACCTCTATTGCATACCGTACACCGGATACATTGTCATGAGCTAGTACTTCGTTTTTGACCTCTTCCTATCAATGGTGTTCCAGAGGCGGTCAATGTCAAAAGTAGTAATACTTTTATTACAAAGCGTGACTCGAGTACGTCGTCTTTTACTATTACTTCTCGCCTGTCCTATTTCCAGATAAAATCCAATGTCAAATCAAGGCCAGCAAACCATTCTTGCTACCGGTGCATGTCTCTACTAGGCTGGAGAAGTTGGTTGTCGTTCGTTGGGTTTTTATCTCTTTTCTTTGATAGCATTCCAAAAGCGGTCAATGTCAAGGTAATAGTTTTGTTGCACGTCGTAACTCGGGTGTGTTGCCTTGCCCGAGTTACGAAATACTTGGATAAATAGTACTTTGACATTGACAGGCCTTGGGCCTCACAGGTTGACCGTAGAGGAAACGGACTAGATTCTGCGGAGCACAGCGACATGCAATTATTCATTTGAGATTAACAGAGCAGGGCAGCGAGGTAAGAAAATTCACTTTGTCCCGTGGTTTTCCACGGGGGACAATTGCGAAGTGCAACAATTTTTTAAGGGCAAGTAGCGAAAAGAGATTCACTGTGCTTCCAGGTCACTGATTGAAGCCTGAAGGTTAGTGACTCCAGATTCCCGTATCAAACCTAGCTGATGAGATAGATATTCGCTTTCACGGCTTCACGTGGGGTTTTCACCGGCGACATTTGCGATTTGACAAACTTGTTAGTGTTTCCTTGCTGGGATTTTTATCTGAACTTAGGTTTTCTTTTATGTATTTTGGATTTCTGAGAGTTCAGAAGGTTAAGAGATATAACGAGATCTTTTGCAAAGTACTTCCTAGCTAAGCTTCCCGTGCAGACTTGTTTTTTTCTTTATTAAATGCCTTTAATTTCTGAGTAACTTAGAACGTTATAGAGTGTGTCAAATTTTGATATACTTCCTTGCCAGGCTTCCCATCTTAAGTCCTTTTGCTCTAAAAAAGTTAAAAAGTTGCAAAGAGCAATAATTTTTTTATAAGATTTTACTTTCTCGTTAAACCTCCCCTCTCAAATTCCCCTCTTTAAATTTTAACAACGACATATATCACTGCCGAGAAAACAGAATCCTAGGATTTCGTCTGGAATTTGCATAAGGTAGAGATCGGAGGAGAATCGACCAAGAATCAGGTAAGCAGAAAAATAGAAAGGCAAAAAAAACATACAACAGCAGGTATTCGCTGGTGGTCACCCACCCAACTACTAATCTGCCGATCTGAGGCTTGTGTATGGCAGAGCGGACGGGATGCCCAATTCTCCTCAGTCTATGGTCGTATGTGACAGGAAACTCCTTAAAAGATACTATATACTTTAGTGTTCAGGTGAAAAGTAGTCCTCTTTCGCATCTTCTACACCTGCAAAGGAGATTTTAATTCCGACTTTGGACAATTGTAAAGTAAGATGTAAAATCCCATTTGTTAATACACGGTTATCCTTCAAGTTGGATTGTGGAGTTGAAGAACTGTGATTTAAATGTTAGTTTGAGTTGTGGTGAATTTTGATTCATCAGAAAGTGTAGACAGACATATCTCATTGTTAACAGACAAAAGGAACAGTGTCTCTTTTTCACTCACTTATTATTTTCAAGGGCAAATAGCCAGTTGCCTTTTTATTTTTATATAATTTCAGCCGTCTTTTTGATATCGCCTAGCTAAGTTTCCTCGGAAATATATCAAGTTTAAATTCTGAAATTTAACTAGATATAGAACGTAACTTACTCGGTCCGGTATTTTCTGAGCGCCGGGTTCACTGGGTTTTAGTCAATTTGCACTTAATGATGTTTCATAGGAGCAAAATAACTCAGCTTCGTTGACTAGAAATTACATAAAGATTGAATTCATGGGAGAGCCTATATACTGTATAAGTCTAAATCACTATCCTACTATCTTTTAAGCAATATATTCGGGTGTTCGTTTATCCTCGGGACTTAGGAAATACTGGACCGAGAATATGAGGAGATAGGACTTGGAAATTTCAACACACCTCAAGATTTTACTTTTATTCCCTCAACTTCCTTGCTCTCCTCCTCTCGCACAGGTAATATTTTTTTTTTGATGCTTATTGAGAACATGATTTTGAAGAAGCAAGTGCTGAATTGAAAATAGCTTGATCGTGGCAGCAAGCTGCCTCGCGTAAGAATATATATTATGTACATTAAAACCTCTCTTCTCGGACTCATACTCATACATATCGAGGCAAGGCACCCGAGATCGATCCCAAAATTCGATCTAGGAAGTCTAGTACGACCACACATTTCTTTTCTTCACCATCTTGACGTCGTCGTTTCCCCTTGGGAAGAAGTTGTTTCTTCCCTTGTACCTGCCAAACCCCCCTGTATGCGTCGCCCTCGCCGTCGTCACACTCACCGATTCAGCGGCAACATTCGACACCACTCTACTAATCACCGCGCTCACGCTCGCGCTCTTCGTCGCAGCAGCCACTGTCGTGGTTACACCGTTTGTTCCCGTGGTTGCCGTGGCAGTCAAAGCAGCAGTTGCGGAACTCGCTGCAACCGGCTGGATTTGCCCATCAAGGATCTGCTGCAATGTAACCGTATCAATAGTCGCTGCCGTTACGACACCATTTCCATCAGTGGTCTGCTGGACGATGTTGGTGACGTCTACTCCGAAAATGGTTGAGCAGCCGAGACTGGGGACGGGTTCGAAGGAGGTGGCGAAACGGTTGGCCATGAATGTGAAGAGGTTGCTGCCAACGGCCGGAGCTGGAGATGTGGTTCCCGTGAAGAGTGCTTCATTGAGGGCGATTAAGAGGCCGGAGGCGGCGTATGATTGGCAGTACGTTGTTCCAGAGGCGTTGGCGATGGATGCTGCTTGAGGTTGGCCTACACTGGCGCGGTAGAGGTTTGTTTTTGCGAGTGATTGGGTGATGGCTCCGTTGTCACTCAGGACGACGAAGTCGTCGTTTCTGTTTTGTGTGAGTTGGCGTTCACTTGGGGAATGAACAAGGGGCTTACAAGGGAACAAGCACGGGGCCTACAGATGGGGAGAAGAATTGACTTTGCAGTTCCTAGACATGCGTTAGATATTGATCATCCACAAGAGGGTAATGGTCATACATTGAAAGCCAAGCTACCAGATATACTAGTTGGCGATGTGAGAGAGTTTGCTGTGAAAGACCCACAACCCATGACCGGGGAAATAAAGCTGTTGACCAAAGCATTATCAGATCCATTAGAAAGTACTAAAAGAGCCATTAGAACCTGACTATCATAAAGTTGAGGACTTTAAATACCAGTAGCATTTTTGTTGGCAGCAGCATTCGCGGGTGTGTTTTGAGCAAGTACAGTCCCATTAATCAAGAGATATGTTGTATCAACATTATCGCTCTAGTCCATATCGACAATTCTGAAGTCTCGGATGACAGGACATGGTTGTGTTGTCGCGGCTTTTGTTGATAATCCAGGAGCTGGGACAGTAAGTTTGCCAGCGGCAACAGCAACTTCAGCAGCCGCAAACCATTCAGGGCCATTGCAGTATGCAAATTGACTGAAAAGTGAACTATCTAGGCTATTGACACAGCCTTGGGTGGTGCCGGTCAATCTAATTGTGTTTGCATTTGAGCCGAACCACTGGCAAGTAGGTCAGTAATGGACGTTCGATCTTATGGTCTGACTGCAACCCGGGATCATGGGCTTGAGAGAATCACGGCGCTAAAGAAAATATTGCTTACTATTCCAACAACGTTGTTTGTCGGTAGAGTAGGGATAACTGGAGGAATGAGGTTCACATTGGGAACAGCGGTATCTTGATTGACCAAAAGTGGGTGATATATCTGAGCAGCGCCCGTGTATGTATCTATGATTGCCGCTTCGATAAAAGAACCTTGATTTTCGAAGTCGGTCTGATCACAGCCAACAACCTTATAGACGGAAGCAAGTCTTTCTCCGGTCAGGGGTTTTGTGGAATTTGGATTTGGTAGTTGAAAGTTTGGGCTCGAGATGTTGACGCGAGGAGCATTACTCCAAGCGTGAAAACGGATGATGTGTACATTTTGAAAGACAAAAAATAGTTTAAAGATAGTATAGAAGTTTTAAAATAATGTAAGTACCTGGCAAAGCTCAAAGCATGGACGTAAAATCAAATGAAGGTAACAGATGCAGCTGGATCAACAGCGTTGTCTTGCAAAGCATCAGATAGAGAAGTGAGAGTCATAAGCAGAGATATATATAATTGCTGGGCCTCCTCACCTTGACCTGCTTTCGATCCGTAGAAATTGGGACGTTTCGGCAAAGATTAGTAGGATAGAGGGACCTGGAAAGAGGTCGGGCTTTTCAAACCCGTGAGCCACAACTCGGTGAAAATTCAGGGCTTCTGATTGCTGGAATGTGCGATTTGGGACGAATCGAGTAAACTTGAGACGAGTGAGGTTCTTTTGGCTTGTCATTCTGTTCGTGACGTTGTGAAGGGCGGAAATGTATGTCACTACCTTGTGTTTATTGGCCTTCAGAAGCGCCACAACGGTTTAAAACAAGTTTTGCCGCGCAAAAAGAAGCTTTCCCAAGTACGTGGGTCTAAGAACGGTGAGAAGCGCAAATTTGTGGGCATGATGTTCAATTCGCTTGAACCCCTGAAGCATTGGCCCTCGGTAAACACTCTCGGTGCTTGGGTCTGCGACAAGCAGCGACAAACAAATTGTTAGACATTGGATCGTAGACTAGAAGAGACCGAGGTGGCTTGCTGGTCTTGGCACAGCGTGAGAATGCAGTCATTCCAATGTCCTTGAAACCCCTGATCCGATCAATAAGATAGCGAAAAATTTCATCCAATTTGATAACTCGTTGTTTTTGGCAGCCTCCATGTCACAGCAGGATTGAGGCTCAGGATTGACTTCAATGCTTGATCAACCCGAGAACCTCGGCACGAGATACCTCGACGTGCACCAAGTATGCGCGGTGTGAAACGTGAAGCCATATTGATTCTTCGTAACCCTTTACGTATTGACCTATCACGTGGATGATCTCAAATTCCCTGGCTTCCTCAGGTCACTTCACCTCTTTCAGGGACTCGCGATCAAACATGCCCAGCTCTCTGGTACGCGGTAAGAGAATTTATTGCGTTTTCAAAAAAACTTTTTACAGAAGGACATAAGGTCGACAATACGTGCAGCCACGTACCTTTGAATGGCAGGAACGACCTTGAACCTGCTCCTCACTTGAGACTTGTTTTGAGAATCAGCTGAACACAACTCGAAGAGTGCGAAGTCTTGGAAAAATAACGACTTTCTTAAACGTCAATGCTTATATCCCCCAAGAGGCTGAGTCGTACGAAAACACTAGGTTTCGAACCCCGGATTAACAAGATCCAGGCTTGCAAAGTGCTTTTTCTTCGTCAGCCACAAAGGATCTCTAAGCCAGATCAAAAGCTAGATCCGTGCTTCTCTTACTTCGGTTTCTTGTGCAGGTAGGGCCTTCTGTCCAGACCAGAAATCGGTTTTCAACCCATTCGAATCATTTATTTTGCTTCTAATTCGGAGCACACATCACCAATCACTTCCCGTCGAACCGGGCACCTTCCGCATCTCAGCAAAGCGACACTTCCCTTTGACATTCTCACAACAAGAGATGTAGTTTTTCAAGCCATTCCGATTTCAAGACCCAAAAGAATTCTCCCGAATATTTGGATGAATTTTCTAACCAAGCTTCTTCCTACGTCCTTCGAAACCAAATCAACTCATCCATATCCTCACTCCAATCGACTCCCAGCTCCCTCACTACTCCGTCCGCACTCAACCTAAATTCCGCCTTACGCCTTTCCAGATCACTCGACGCAACATCTCTCGCATTTAGCACAAAGAACTCTCCCGAAACATGCTCAAACTCGCACCACATCCTCCACGTCCGATCTCCCGCATTAATAACCAGTTTCCCCTCTTTCAACTCCACAGCCAAAGCTCCATAACCTTTATGCACATATGTCCCGGCATACTTCTCTATCGGCAACGTCATCGAAAGTTTCGGATCGGGTATCCGAGGAAAGATTTCCTCCACACTCGCACATTCCGGCTCATCCGCCTCTTTCTGCAACACCTCATCCCAATCGTACCTTTCTTCCTCCTTCACACCCAATAAATCATCCACCAACCCCCAGCAAATCTTCTCCAACACCGTCGTCGCATCCCCAGAGTTAGCAAAGAGAACCATACCCCAGCCCAGTCTCGGAAGGTACAGATTCTTGCTCACGAACCCAGAAATACACCCATCATGACCGGTAATTTCCTCGCCATGATACGTATCGACCTCCAATCCCAAAGCATAAAGCTGATGACCCATCCACGGCAACCTCTTACTCCCATTTATCGTCCTCGGCTTCACCAACTCCTCATGCCCCTTTTCCGAAATCGGCCCCTCTTTCCTAATCATCATATTAATAAACTTCAGAAAATCAACAGAAGAACTAATCATCTCCCCCGCACCACTTCCCTCCGGCTGTTTTAGCCACGGAATCTCCATGAAGTCACTCTTCTCTTCAGACCAATAGTAACCCTTCGCTAGGTCCTCAGTCCCTCGTCGAGATTCAATATCATCCATCCCGAAATACGAATCCTTCATCCCTAGAGGCTCCCAAATCCTCTCACGAATAAAATCTCCAAGTGACTGCCCCGTAACATGCTCAAGAATATGCGAAGCAGCGACGTACATCAAATTGCTATACTGATATTTCGCTCTCAGCGGCTGATTCAACGGCAAATACCTCAATTTCCTCGTCACCGACTTTGGGGTATCGGGATTCTGGGCATAGATGCCAAAGCAAGCTTGATCATGCCTAGCCATTATTGTTATAAGTTTCATGGTATTAAAGAAAAAATCCCACAAAAGGAGGGAACATACTCAGGCAAACCACTCCGATGCGAAAGTATATCCTCAAGCGTCACATTTTCCGTATACCACGGATCCGCCAGCACAAAATCCTCTCGAATGATTTTCGACACTGGTGTATCCCATTGGATATCGGGAAATTTTTCGTCATCATCTACTAGGAATGATATTGCTGCGGCGGTGAAGGCTTTCGTCATGCTTGCGCAGTGGAATAATGTTTCTGGTTTCACGGTTTCTGGTTTTGGAGAGAAGCGTGCGTGGCCGTATCCCTTCTTTTGTTAGTTGATGGGATTTTTGAGAGTAAGGGAAGTGAGGTTAGGGAATGTAAGGAGGGTAAGGTACTTTTGCAACAACGGAGGAACCCTCGATGACGGCGATGGATACTCCAGGGGCATTCCAGCGCTCAATGGTTGAGGATACAAGTGCATCGAATTCCGGAGTGAACTCCGCGTCGCGAATGTAGGTTCTGCTTTTTGATACTGACATGATGTAGTCGGAGAAAACGAATTGAGGATTTGAGATAGTGCTTTCATTCGCGCCTTTCACTCTTCCAGACTTCTCTTCAGAGATGGGAAGTGCTCGCTTTAATTTATAAATGTATTTAGATTTTGGATCTTCGTCTGTTACGGTAATATGAGTAAATACCGATGGGCAACGGCGTGAGTCAAGTCGGCGTGAGATTTTAGATTTTGCTATTGCTTGGCGTTTGAAGCTTAATAATATTATTTTCTGCTCCAATAAAGTAATCCGCGTCGTGGCGGCGTTTGAGATTGAGGCATATTTACTGCTGGTGTACTTAGGTACTGCACCTGCTTTACGTAATGTCTGCATGCCAGGCAGCAGACGCCATACGGTTAAGAATCACCTGATCCGGCACTTGTTAAACCGTTGCGTCGTCTCTTATGCGCTAGCATAGACTTGGAATGAAAGGGGGAGTGAATTGCCGCTATTTACACGCCATGCGAATGGAATATACAAATGGAATGATTCTAGAAGAAACAACCTGCATTCTTTTTTTGAAATGCTTCTGCGAGTTACAAGAAAGGAAACATTGTAAAAATTCGGAGATTAGATCAATAATAGGGGCATATCAGTTCTGTGCGATAGGTCAATTGTGCCGATTTTGGGATACAATAATCTTGGTTAAGGAAAACCAATCCTTAAAGTCAACGAGAAATTGAATTTTACCTAACTGGGCAGGTTGTGACTCAATATCTCTCCTGCAGATGCGGCAAGGCGCTCCTCGCAGAGTCTCGTGGCCTTTGAAATCACTCGGGGCCTTGATATTTATATTATCGCTGACCACATCTCCTGCCAGTAACCAGCTCAAAGTGATACATCCACTGTGCTGAAATGTTGGTGTCATATGAAGAGTTGATAAGTCTTTTTAGACTCAAGGTCTTCTGGATATGCCAAAAACACTCCTGAGTATCTCAACGTTAGTCTTACGTTTTTCCTGCTGTGATATTGAATCATACCGAAGGTGAATCTAGGAGGTAAAATTGCGAGAACTCGTATGTCTTTCTGTTAGGCCAATATACGAAAGAGTACATTGTGAAATTGCCTTTGTAGGCAACTGGGGTATCATCAGTTGCTCCTGGCTTAATGCTATATAGTAATTCTCCATTCTCGTTCACAACCACATTGCCTTCATCCTCGCCCTCTGCCGCAAGTGAGCTCGCAGGAGTTATGAAGAACAAAGGCTCTGGGAAAGCGGTATCTCGAAAGAATTCTGCTAGGTTATTCTCTGGCACTGCAAACCTCAATCCCAAGAAAGGCCTGGCTGTTGTTGTTTTCGGTGGAAGGGAAACCACGAGATGCTTGATGGTTCAAAGGAGAATTTTCGAGCTATGCTACGAGATGAAAATAGTTCTTAACTGAAGATGGCGCAGCCAGTGGTTGCTCCCGGAATAGGCGGGGGACAACGGAAAGATATTTCATGAAACTCATTGCGGAAAGAGACCCGACTTTGAGCAAACAGCGGTGCTTTTGCTTTTGGATGAGGCTCTGAGCACAGCCGTATCAAGTGCAGTTTTGTGCGAGGATGAAGTGTCCATAAATTCAGGCAGTCTGGCGGGCCTCTTTCAACGAGAAGCAAACAAACGCTATGAATTCGGTGAGCGACTGCGCCTTCGCACCAAACCCCGCATTGCTGGGACCCAGGCTATATTAAGCTCGTATTTGACCGCTTGGTTGGCTCAATCGACCCGATGTTGAGTGCCCGAGCATCGAGCTCCTAGACGTTTGAACTTTTGTCAAGGCTGGAGATAATGTAATCTTACTTAGTACTTGGTAGGCTATTGATGTTGGTGTCGTAAAGGCTATCTCTCACCCACGGGTACGGGATTCACGGAGGGTCCGCGCCGGGGCCGATATTGCGTTGCAGTGGATGACGTCGCGTCGGGGCGGGTAGAAGACCCTGGAGATCTCCGCGATACTGGGCCTCTGAGGTGCGTGGGCGGCCGCCAGTCACCAACATCCTCCACGTCCCAAAGGAGGAAACAGCGCGGTGTCGTTGAAGCTGAAGCCTGAATGTCCAGGTGAAGATGGTTTCGAACTAGGGAAAGATCACGATGGATCCACCGATGTCTGCTCAAGCTTTTACGGGCCTTAATTTACGCGAGACCCTCTCTCTCTCGCTTTCAGCCAATGGCAGCTACCTCTTTCCACCTTTTTAGCGCCACAAGAAAAGGCCGCCACCCGTTCAGGGGACAGGCTCGCGGTGGCTGCCTGCCCTATTTGAGTCCCTGACTGACATGATTCTGGGAGAGTCTGCTTTGCTGTGCGACACCCGCGCGAACTTTCACCTTTGACCTTTCACCTTTCACATAATTCACTCCTACCCGGGCCACGTCCACGCATTGCTGTGTACAAGAGGCTGCACAGTGCACAGTGCACAGTGCACAATGCACCCCATGCGCCTACCCTGAACCCTTGCGCCCTCGCCCCTAAGTACCATCCCTTACCATCCCTCCCCTTGACCTCGACCTCGTCCCAGCTCCCAGCTCCCAACTCTCTCCACTCCTCTTACATACCAGAGTCCCCTCTGCTCCGGTCCAATCCACTCCTTCTGGGCCTTCAAGCCCTTCTCTCTTTGCTTCATCGTGAAAAGCCCTCGATGTGTCGTCACGATGTTCCCGTTCTTCTCTCGTCGCGCGAGGACCGGCCCAGCGACTCCAGCAACACCGACGTCGACAACATCCTCCAAGAGAGTCGCCGCGCGTAATGCTCAAGCCGCCGCTGAGGAGGGAACATTAAACTCTTACGAGATGGATTCTTCCGACTCTAATAGCAGCAGTCGTCGATATTCCGACGAGTCTCTACCGCCTGGCACCGTTCGCTTGGAAGATGGTGAGTTCTGTCAAGACTCGCGACTTTTTGCCGTCCTCATCCGTTTCGCTAACCACGTGACTAGCTGGTGTTTCCGCCGGACGGGGAAATGGCCATTTGATATTGCAACCTCATCCATCTGAGGATCCAAACGACCCTCTGGTGAGCATAGTGTCCACCGAAGTTGTGGTTCAGTGGGTAACCGTTTCTAGAATTGGTCAAAAAAGAGAAAATTCGTGAACTTCGCTATAATCTGTTACTACTCCCTCATGATTTTCGTTATGTATGTTCAAGCTTGAACTCTCATCTATATATCTTCGTGTCTGCTGACGCTTTGCTCAGACTGGACATCGGGGGTGTTGCTTGGCAGAATTACATTGATGAGCTAGATATGACCGATGATGAGCTCAACATCACATACGCCGTGAATTGTGCCGGTCTGGCTGTTGGTTGTATCTTCTTCATACCCTTTTCCCTGAAATATGGAAGGCGGCCAGTATATATTGTCAGCACTGTCATCACGTTTGCGATGTCTATTTGGCAAGCCGCGCTCCATAGCTACGGTGAAATGGTGGCAACACAGCTCATATCTGGATTGTCTGGTGCCGTCAGCGAAACGCTAGTTCAGCTAACAGTAAGTCGGGTCTCCAAACCAGTCGCCCAGGCTCTAACATTTAAGGTTATCGACATGTTCTTTGTTCATCAAAGAGCAACGATGAATGGAATATATCTGATGATGGTAGCTATAGGCGTAAGTACCCACCAGATATATACTAGAAACGTCGCTTATAAAGACAGAGTTTCTTAGGGCCTGTCGCTTCCGGACTGATTGCATTTTCCGAAGGTTGGCGATGGATGTATTGGTGGACTAGCATTCTCCTCGGAATCAACGTTTTGTTATTTGTTTTCCTCTATGAAGAAACGAAATACATTCCAAAGACGCCCTCGAGCACGACTACTCCGAGCAATTTAACGACAACAACTTCCCGCACGGCTCAAGGAGAGTTGAAAAAGGAGCAGACGCACATAACACCTACTCCTAGTGTCGTTCCTAATACACCCAGCGGCACATTTAACAGCATCAACCACTCCATCCCCATGAATTCTTGGCGAGAAC
>JAAMPI010000925.1:0-22839 GCA_013054445.1 Cudoniella acicularis | reverse complement strand
CAGTGAAGTCATGAGGCTGCTTCGCCTTTTGGGGTTTTGGAGTTGTGAACTTTTTTTACGGCCGTGACCGGGTGTAGCCGGGTGGGATGAACGGGTCGCCTGAGTCAGCTGCCCCCTTTATTCATAAGCGAGTTCAAGGGTGACCCACTAATTGCAGGCGGCCGGCTGTTGTTTAGAGAAAGACAGTTCAAGACAATTGTTTATTTTGAATCGCATTGAATTGTGTAGTCGTGATCTTGCCTATTATATTTATTATTTTAACAGGAGCTGAAATATATAGCGCTGTTCGTCTTGGCTTCACGATTTGAGAACTTCCCTTCCGTAAAATTAAACGAATTTACACCTGAAGTTTTTGTCTATAGAATGTTTAACACACAAACGAGTTCTAATGTTTTCACTTTCTTTCTAAATTATCGGAAATTAATTTGCCGGACATTAATTCCATCACGAAATAGATAGTTAACTTAGTTAATAAATTCATAAGATCTACTATTATACCATCCCTTCGACTGTTTCTAGACCTGTGCCGCGATGGACTCATAACACTTTGAAGAATAAGCACTGCGCTACTGTAAGATATTATTGCAAGCAAGGTGAATGCAAATTCCCAGTCTACCCGCTTCTACTTGGTTAACTTGCATCTTTTAAAAGTGAGGAGTTATTTAGTTACTTTAAGTGTTTCGAGTGACGTTGTGAAATGGACCTGGAAACGGTCGAAAGGATAGCAGGCGATACACGAAAGTTTTGACTATTGGTGTTCGTTGCGTTTCTCTCATCCCAGTCTAGGCTTTCCCTCCTAAACTACCAGCGAGGTGTGTGTTTTGTGGTTGTGGGTTGCTTCCATCTAGGCCCGTTAAAATGTTCCACGATAGAGGCGCTTTCTGCAACCTTCTCTCCGTTCTTCCTCCTCTTGTTTGAAGTAACACCGTTGCTTTCAAACTCCAGGTTATGCTTTCTCTTCTTCTGCGTGGTAGACCGTTTATTCCCACTTGTTTCTGTGAGGATGCCCGGGGTTGTCAAATTCTCCTCCGTTTCCCTCGTCTTACTCGGATCTAGAGCCCCGGTCATGCACCCATCTTCCCAATCTTCAATCCTCTCCAAGAAAATTCTATAGTGCATGAAGAGAAACCCTTCGAAATCAAGTTCTTGACGAAAACTTCTTAGCGGTTCCTTAAAGAAGTAGGCTTGCGCCGCTTTCCATGGGTCACTTGAGTATTTCCGGCTATAATTGGCCGCAAAACCAACTATTTTAGGGGGTAAATCGTGAAGTTTAGTGAGCAGAGCCTGGGACTTCATGTGACTGATCGCTAAACTACGGGGAACCACATGCTATAATTTCCTAGCGATTGAGAGAAATGGCAAGGGAATGTTTTCTCCTAAGGAAATGACGAGTTTTTGAGGCAACTGCTAGATGTTAAAAAAATAATAAGACTGGTGACTGGAGCCTAAAGATGGATTGCCCTAATAATCAGGTGGGGATAGGTATACGCTCTGAGGTATTGGTGACTTGCAACAGCCAGGTGACTTTCCTCGGTACCCGAAGGACGAATAGCGCGAGTCGAACGCTTTTTCTTTTGGTTTTAGCTCTTGTGGCTTTGGCCTAGTATTTTTAGAGTGGAAAGCATAGCAGATTTTGCGTATAACGAAATAGAAAGCGGTACAATTATAGACTTATGTTTTCTAGAGTTTCTACTACTGCATAAAACAACTTCAATTGCTAAAAGTAGAGGCAAAATATTTGCTTAAAATTTAGATAGTAATTAAGTTCTTCAGTTCTAAATAAGGGGCTCTACACCCCGCCTTGCTTTGGAGGTTTGGAAATTTAGTGAAATAGTGAAGGGACTACTGCGCTTCTCGACAGACGAGCGCGGGAGCGATAAAAACCATTTCCCCTGCGACCCTACAAAGGTTCATTGGCAAATATCCTAAATTCTACTTAAAAATGAGTTTAATACCTAAAAGGATACTTCTGCAAAGGCAAAAAATCTTAAAGTAATGGCGAGGTCGTCTATAACGACTCTACAGCCTTTCATAGACTTGAAGTGCTTACATAAACTGAGATATTTAATTTTAAGAATACTCGTTTGGGGGTGTCGTCTGAAATAATCCGTATTTTTCATCTTTTAATACGAGTAGAATCGATACATGATTCATGGGGGCATGAAAAAGTGGATCTCAGGTATTGATATCATTTCCAACGGCATTTGAGGTATTTATCGATGCTGCATTGTATACGTAAAATTAAGCCCATTTACTCTCAAATCTTGGGGAGTGCTTAATAAACAGGGGTTTAAAGAACAATTAATTGTGTTTATGACAAAAGAAACAGATACTTTCTCTTAATTCCTTAATCAGCAGGACAAAGAAATTTCACCGTTGCTCAGTCGCAGAGTGTAAACAACCTTGTTTCAGAACAATCGCTCCTTGAAAAGTACTTGAAGGGAGAGGGGAGAGTAAGTGCGTCCGCTGCCTTATTGAGATGTGGTTTAAACATTTTGTGAAAGAAATCCGAAAACTTCGTTGATTTAGTCATCTGAAATCAAAGTCGAAAATGGAAGGTTTCGGGCTAGGATTGGAAGATTTACCCCTTCAAGCTCTTCGAGATGCACTAGTGAAGGATAGAGAGACACTGACATTCGGGGTAGAAATAAAAGGTGCCTTTGCGACGCTCGACGACTGCAAAGCTGACCCTCATCCCGATGACCCCCGCAATGTTCTCGGAATTACTGGCCGTGAACACAATTTCATGGGGATAATTAGCTCTGCGTACGCTCACGTTCGAAAGACACTATCCGAAGCGGGCATGCTATGCCAGACCTCAAGATCAGGCTTGCCTTTTGATTGGAGTCCTGTAGAAAATAATTTATGGGTTGTAAAAGGAGATGGTAGTATCCTCCCTCCGGATGGGCCCACGCGCCAAACTGACGAGGAAGTTAAACAAACTCCTTTCTGGTTTGTGGGGATTGAGATAAATTCCCCCGCTTACCGTTTCAGCCCGGATACACTAGATAATGTCAAGAAGACGTGTGAGGTTCTGCGTAATACTTACAGAATAAGCTGTAACCGCTCATGTGGCCTCCACGTACATGTGGGAAACGGAGATAAGGGATTATCTTTTAGAATGACACGTAATCTCTATGCCACGCTCTGGGAATTTGAGCCTCAAATTTTAGAGATACACCCGTTCCATCGACATGAAAATCCCTACGTGCGCCAATTTCGTGTTGATAGTCAGATGGCCGTCAATCTCAAGAAATGCAACATGAACCAACCCAAAATTGGCCTAAACTACCTGCTGTATTGGACACACAGCTTTACGGAGCTAGGTGGCCGCGTAATGGCTGCTCCAAATATAGCCAAGATGGCTTACAATACTAGCAACTTGCTAGACGGAATGGAAGAATTTCATGTTGCAGACTGTAAAAAGACGATTGAGTTCCGACAGCATAAATCGACTCTCGACCCACCAAGAGTTATGAACTGGATCAGATTCTGCGTCGGGATAGTTGAATTTGCTGGTGCAGTCGACGACAAGGTTTTGGCGGAATTCCTTCAAAGGCATATTGATCATACTCCAGGGGAATTCAGCATTGGGAAAGTGCTCACCGCGCTTGATATGCCTGATATCTCAAATTATTATAAAAACAATGTCATCTGGCAGCGGGAGAAAGATAGGCTGCAGCTGCTCAAAGAGAGGAAAGCTGAGGATGAGGAGGAGCCGGGTGCTCGACTCATCCCGACCTCTTCCTCTCCGTCCATTTTTGAAGCCCCTCTTTAATCAACTAGTGATAGCTACTTCTGTATGCTTAAGTAGAGCTAGCCACTTCTCATTCGTGCCGGAGGAGAGAATGGCCAAGAAAAACAATTGAAGAGCCTAGTAATGGTGGAAGCTAAGTTTAGCTAGCACTCAGAAAACTTCGAAGTAGAAAAATGACAGTCCAGCCTTAATGAATAATTAATCAGTGTTGATTGAAGCGATTTTCAACAGGTCCTAATACATTTCAGGATCGTTATCTTTAGATAAAAGAAGTTGAGTACTGTTTCCACCTTGATAATACAAAAGTCCTGGATTCTAGGGATTCCTTGTGTTAAAATTGATTCTCTGATTGTTAATGTTTCTGATTTGCACAAAAGACCGCACAGGTGAGTTTGACCCAATAACGGAAAATTCCGTGTGGCAGGGTAGAGAATATTAGAAGGCAATTTTGGAAGGAGACTCAAGAGAACGAGATTAATTGGGATCTGATCGAAAATCTTTGCCATTTTGAACGATTTCGTATGGTAACTGCGAATTGATATTGTACTTTCCTTTTGAAGGCTATGAGCTTTTCTTTTGGTGTTAAATTTCTAGTTTAGATATGAGAGCTGACTTGCTGGAGTTTCCGCCCATTGAATGTTCACTGGGGTCGAGATAAAGAAGCCAGCTAGGCTCCGCAACGTGACAAGCATAAAGACCCTCTCAATGGCTCACACAATTTCTCGTCGTAGAAGCGAGACCCTTTTCACTTAAAATTACAGCTTCATTGACGCAAATTATTTTATAGTAAGTTAAAGTATAAAATTATCTGTATTCTAGATCATTTGCACATCTGAATTCAATGTTTTAAAGTGCTTCGGAAGAAAAAGAGGCTTGAAAGTTTGAACTACTAGTTGATACATAATTTGCCGAAAATTTACTGTTTGCGACCAAAAAAATCAGGAGAACGGGAAACTTGCTGAGTATTATCTTCACAGCCTTATCGGTTCTGAAAGAAGACTTCGATTTTCGTAGCGTGAGGTAACAAACCTTGAATAGATTTTGTGACAGATTATACTCCCATTAAGCCATTTTGGCGGGTTTTATGAAGTTCCATCTTCCAGTAATGCACCAAGGTCAAAATGCTCAGTACTCGTGAGAATGTCTCGGGTGTAATGCATTTAGCCAAATCGTTCTAACTTGAGTGTGACACAACCGATCCCCTGATCCCCCTCGATTCGCTCCTATTTCCTAAAGCAGAAGGAGGGAGGAAGTCACCGGTGATTATCTTTTGCGACTGCTTGACTCACTTTGGGACGTGTGATTAATTTTAAATGCTCATGAAATAACTTTAACTAGAAAAGAGATTTGACAGTTTTTCCCCGCGACAATCGATTCGAATTTGGGTCAACATGCAGCGACTTCCCGGATTCGACAAGGGGCTTACCACTCGAAATATCTGTATTGCCGGCCTCGTTGCAAGCTGGATCTTGGGAATACTTGGCCTAATCTTTGCGGGTTTTATGATCAAAGAGGGCGGTCTTCGTGGTGCGGGTTCGGTTGGGAATGAGAATCCTCCTATTTTCACCAAGTTTGGCTTTCCGTTGCTAGCCAACCTTGGAGTCGCACTTTCGACTGAGTGCATGGGCTACATTCATTCTGTTTCTTTGCGGTGGGCATTATGGCGAGAGGACCGTCTCTTCTTCAACTCCAACCTTCGGCTTTTTACCAGTACACGGAGATTCTCTCCCCATCGATGGTACATCAATTTGCTATTGTTCGGGTTCCTGGTGGTAAGCTACTCTGCATCAGCGCAAATATTTCCGCTCGGTGTGTATGCGTCTCAAAAAGATATTGAAGGTAGACGGTCGATCATATATTACTTCGGTGGGGAATGGGGACTGGCAGTGAATGGAATCGCTGTCGCCGGCTTAGCTATCGGGATCATCGGACAGGCGCTCATTTCAACATGGTGCGTAACTACATCGAAGTCAAAGATTCCGACCTGGAGTTCGCATCCTGGCAATACAGCCCTCACTTGCCTTCACCTATCTTCTAGGAAGCAACCGCAATACCCTGCAAACGGCACCTGTCCCGCTTCGGCGCACTTCTCTGGATCAAATCTTCTGGAGTCATCTCCTTTAGCGGATCGAAGCTCCCAAGTCAAAGCATTGCAAAGGACTTGGCCGGTACTTTCCTACCTCTGGATGCTTTCTTCGGCAGCAGTAGCCTGGGCGATAACTGTTTTGGTCTTGACTTTTCAACATGGACATAGCACGCTATTAGCTTTCTTCGTTAACCCGCTTCGTGGAGAGGTACAAACAGCTGACGTTGCTTTTCTTCTCGGTCCGAATTCGATGCCATACTTCACCAGCTTCTTCATCGCCTCTGGTCTTCAAGTGTTCTTTACTGTCGGGCTTCACTCCGCAGAGCTTGCCGTCAATACCTCCCGGGACGGAATCTCTAGAGACAAAAATCCGTTCATAGGATCTTCGATTGCAGCCAAGACGATAAAATCAAAAACTGCTCCCTTAACAAAAATGTTGGGCTCAATTCAAGCAGCGATTACAAGTTGGCACACGGTGACTCTTTTTGTTTTGAAACCTGTTGTCTATTGGCTTTTCGGCCTTAGTGTTGCGCTGTTCGCTCAGAATGCTTACAACGATCATGACGGACCTCCATTCCACGAAGGAGCTATGATCTTAATGCAGAGCCTCCCTCTTTTCGCTCTTTCAGCAGCTTGCTTATTATTGGCATCATTTATCACCTTTTTGGGGAGAAATCGTGCGACAGGTCCTCAGCCGGCTGGAAGTGGACACTTGCAATCTATTATAGCTGAGTTACTGAGAGACTGCCGCCTGGATGATGTCAGGATTCAAGAGAATAGAGTAGAGACTGGTGGGATAGCACAAAAAGATTCTTTGGGACGGTAGAACTTTGGGAGACGTCGATGCCAAGGAGTGCACCAGTGCCACTGCAAACTTTGCAGTGGTATTATAAATTTCACACTAGCTAGACCTGAAATTTGGCATTGCATATGCAAATAGCTGTTTTTAAAGTTAAAAAAAATGAATAGAAGAAGAGAAATATATTTCAGCTTGTGAAAAGTTCGCCATGACCGCATGTCAAAGAAGTTTAACTTTGGTAAGGGTTGTATAGATTTCGTGATAGTCAGGGTTTCTTTTACGATGGTAGGATTTCTGACAACTCTCATTTTGGGAAGCTCATACTTCCATTGTTTAAGTTGGGGCTACTAAAACTTCTATTCATCAGATTGGCGATTTTGGTTGAAGTGGGGAGGCGGCACCTTTTGATCATGTCTTGCTATAAACTTCTATGAAATTGAGATGGTGCAAGAAATTAAAGCTTAAAGAAAGGTTTAAGAAAACTACACACATGGGGAAAAAATGCTAGATTGAGTGATTGCTCCTATGACCTATCGCATATTCCAATGGCTATCTCTCACCACCGAGGAAGCAAATAAAACCAGAAATTAGCCCCGAAATCAAGCCCGAAATCAAGCTGCCCGCCGTGAGGGAACCATCTAACAGGAGAACCAGAATGAATAATAACCCGACCAACAAATCCCCCAAAAAATCTCCTGCCAAACCCAGCATACTCAAACTTATTACGAGAAGCAGCCTAGTGCCCATTTGGGGTTCCGTTCTCGTCTGCAGCATCATTGAGCGTCAAAGCACCAGCGGCAGTCACCAATGGATCACCGCACTTGTTCCTGCCGCTTGGTTGAAGCTTAGCAGGAGTCGGCTTGATGTTGCTCTGGAAGATATCATTTGCAATGCCAATGCCAAGTGGCACGCCACCAATAGGGTATATCTTTCCAGCTGCAGGTCTGTCACTTCGTGTGCCCAGAGTTTTGTATGTCACATTTTGGGCCTGCTTATAGTCGATTGTTCCATCTTGCTTGATGGTTGTAGACTGTAACACATCGTCAGGGCTGAAGGCATCGAAACCCCAATGCACCCCCAAGAAGACGCGAGAGAGGCCGTTCTCCAACATGCCAGCCCAAAGAGAGGGGAAATACCGCTGCCTAACATTGGTGCGAACTGTTCCTTGCTGATCCGTAATAGGCTGCGTAGGAACATATGGCTGACGCAAATCGCGAGATACACCATTAAGTTCATCGGAACCGATGGAGAACGCAATATTATCTGGTTCGTCATCTGCAAATGTTAAGTTGTCCCTCCTCTTGTAATACAGGCGAAGAGATTGGAAAAATGCACCTCCAAATGTGGCATGCCCAGATGGGTAAGAAGGGAAGGGTGGCTTGAAAGAAATCTCGTCTGTGTTGGTCTCTGGGGCGGAAAGACTGAGCCAAAAGGCATCGTGACGAGGATTGGTGAGGTCTTGGCGGACGCCGGAAAGGGGACGCCAGAACTCGAAGCAGTATTTCTCCAACCAGGCAAAAATGCCCGCGTCACCCATGGCGGTGTTGGCCAAGCAGAACAGACGAGTAAAGTCGGCATTATTAGCTTCATCGGTGAGGCTGCTTGAGGGGCGTCTTTCAACTGCCAGTTTGCGTAGGAGCTGATTGTAATGGCGGGGAGGGGTGCCGATCAAATTGGAACCATCGTACGCCCAGAAATATCCTGCTACTGTTTGTTCAGGTGTTCGGGTGGTTGTGTTTAGGGCCGGTTGACCTCCTTCTCTGTAGACCTCCTCAATTGCGAAATCATATTGCTTGATATTATTGGTACCAAAGCCAACAGGAGGGTCGGCTATGAGGTGCTCCGTTGGTTGGCCATTCTCCTCATACTGAACAGCAATACGCTTGCCTAATAATCCGTAAAATGGTGCCAAATAGAGGCGGATGGCCTTTTGAGGACCATTTGGGTTGTTGGGATCAACCGGTACGATGCGGACAGGATTGGTTGGGTCATCGTCAAACTTGTACTGTCCAGGGGTGATACGGTAGGAGTCCTGGTCGAAAGGAGCAAGACCTTGATCGAGCAGGTTCAAGGCTGCTTGCCCAACAGCCACACCGAAGCGGTAGCTTCGAGAGAGTGTGTCGAGAACTGGCACCTTGTCGAGGTATTTTTGAATAAGTGCAGCTAGTTCATTTGTGCTTGCAGTTGCAATGGAGGGATCTGGGGTTGTGTAAAGCTGGCGAAGCACAGTATTGGCAGCACCAGCGGAAGCTTGTTGGGCATCACCGGCACCGAGAAGTGGTGGTAGGTTGGTATTTGGATCGGAAGAATTGGGTGTTAAATATGTAGTAGCTTCACCTGACTTATCAGGATGGATTGAGAAGTAGGTATCGTTGAGTGCTATATGGAGAATGGCCAAAAAGCGAGACGCCGATGGTGGGGTATTTCCAGGTCCAGAGACGGAGGTAGTAAGTCTGTTCAGATCCAAGGCTAGGCTGTTCCAAAAGAGGATGTAGTTAGTATTCCACTCCGGAGGCTCATTGAGAGGAGGAAGTACGACCATTTTGAATGAATGAACAACTATATCGGGTTATCCGGTTGTATGGGGTTGGAATATTTGCTGATAGGAGAAGAATGTTCACGAGCTTAAGGAGTATCTTTTGGTAGTGAGGAGGAAGAGGTGGGCATATAAATACCGCAAGAATCTTCTTCTCAGGCGAGGTAACTTTGGCAGCCTGACATACGCTCCTCCAGTCTGAGCCAAAGAACGTATTCACGAGTTGAAATAGTGGTGGCTGAGGGTGAATATCGTCACCTGTTGTGAGTAATATTTTCCCTCAATCCTTGTCAAGTCTCAGCCAAAGAGCTTATTCACGATTTGAAGTAGTTGTGGCTGAGAATTAATGTAACCACCCGTCGTAGGTAAAATTCTTTTTCAGCGGAATAGGCCCTTCATTCAGGTTGAAATGCCCAATGAAAAGGGATCGTCAGATGACGCAAAACCTTTGATCAGCTCCGAAAACCCAGGCGTTAATCAGCTTATAAAAGCGCCTCAAGTTTAGGAAAAGAAGGGATCTATTGGCGACCCTATTTCCATATATTTGTTGCTGCGCCGTTGTGCAGCCTCCAGCGGCTTAAGGAGACCTTACAGTATGAGTATTCTACCTTAAGCGGAAGGGAGACATTCATTTCGGGAGGGTCATGATTGCTGAGCAGCTCACGCGGTGCGGCGGGACGTAAAGCCATTGTGCCACCATCAGCCGTCATCATGCCCGGCAGAGCCACGAGTAACTTTAGGAAAGAAGATAAGAAGAATTCGCAGAATATGAACAATAATTTAGTAGGTTATCGAAGTTTAGATGTGCTTATCAGGAAATGAGAATTATGAGAGCGGAGCAAACGTCGGAAAAAGAAGCTGCAAAGTGAACTGAGGAGTCGGTAAAAACACCCCACCTCCGGAGAATAAGTGTGGCACAAGTGGCATACTGGCCTTTTGGAAGGTGGTTTACATATTTGGGGTGGGATGACCACACTTTTATCGGTCTGGAAGGATTTGTGTTGTGGATGCCTGCCAACAGCAAGCTGATAGGTTGGCTGCAACGTAGCCTCGTAGTAACCCCTAACCGGGTGCCCCTGAATTAGGTTCAGATGAATGTGCCACAATTATACAGCTGTCAGAACGCCCATATGACCGCCAATTAGAAATAATTTTTATGAGAGTACAGAATAGCAAAGCCGAGCAATGCCGTGAAGCATTTGAACTCGCTGTGTACAGTGAAAGTTGATTGGATAGTCCGATCAAATGATCTTTCAACGCACAGGCGAAAGGCACGAGTCCTTCAAAGCCCCAGTGAGCACAAAACTGGAAGTACAAGAACGACTTTGAATGAGAATTCTGACAATAAAAATGAGATACACGACAAGTGAGAATTAGGTAGACACCCTCATTTCCCCCATGTTCGGAATTGTAAGCTGGCCGGTGACAGGTTTAGGAAATTGAAGTAATCATTGTCACACAAGACTAGCCCTGCCGAAATTGGCCGAGGCCCTCCCACATGGCTGTCGAGCTCGTGTTTCTATGATAAATCAGCAGGTGATATGCGTTTTCAGAATCCTCAATTTCAGCCTCATCAGAGCTAGCCTTGCATTCGGAATCCAGAAGTGTCTCCGCGGTTCAGCCCCTCAAGACTCGTACATGTAGCGCGACGAGTAAGATGGTGCATCGTTAAGCCCATTCCGCTGACGCTGGCAAAGCCGGTCATCATGGCAAGACAGAGGATGGAAGGTACATAATTGATAAGCCAGGAGACTGCAGACCGAAACAGGTCCCAATTAAGCCACGGGTTGTTGAAGAAGCTTATTTCGAGTACAGAGGCAGGAGGGAGCTACTGAACATTCTTGAAACCTGACAAACAGAAGCATACACTGTTGCACGGGTGCTAGGTCACACCGCATATCAAATAGAAAACTTTCCTGGTAGCGAGTATGCATTTAATTATAGGGACTTGCACCGGTGACTTGGCACAGGGTTATTGAATTGTAGGACCTCCTATGATTTCTGGAGGTTGTCTCATTGTTGTAATTTAGTGCGCAGTAACTAATTTACGGTATGAGAGATCCTGAATTTAGTGAGCAGCCACCAACTTACAGTGTGCAGGCCTTTGTAAATCACACGTTAGAGCACGATCTTCTTTTTTTTGGCGACTTATTAAGACGACTGTTGCGCGATCTTGAAGAGCTAGCAAAGTAGCTTTTAAATTGTCCATAAAAGATTATTCGATAATAAATCGTTCTAAAACGACTGATAATTGTTGTGCAACGCGATTGCGACAACTGCTATCGATACTCGCTAACCTACAGGGAGCCCCGCCTGTAAGACCGGAATTCGGTGCCTCGCCACTAAACTACCGTGTCCAGGTGCCTGTATTTAGAGGCACGCGTGCTGTATTTTAGCGATTAGTGCTTCGGAAAAGGGTTTACTATTGCAAAAGAGTTTCGTTCACTTGAGTTCGATGTAAGATACATAACTATTATAGATTGAGCCCCGTGAAAATTTGAAAACACAACCTAAGCGGCAGATATCTATTGTAGCTTTATAAATTGAAGCCAATTCAAAACTTTACTTGGAGTATATTTGTTTATTCTCCCCCTCACCAGCCACTGACTCCAGGCCTCGGGAGCCTTACCATATCAGGCTTAGTAACCTACTCAACACTACCTCCCGCTCGCCACCGCTGCGATCTCTCATTTCCTTCATCATTTTCATATTCCGGAGGACACCAGCAAGCCGACCTTGTTGACAAGAATGCCATGTGCTTTATCTCCTAAATTGCCTGGGAGTAATCAGAGGCTTCAGTGATCTTCGCAATAAAACCGTAATTTCGCAAATTCCCCGCCGAAATTGCGAATGAACAAGATGAATAACCTCACTCCCAGGGCCTATTCAGCTTTATTTGGAATGATGAAAACGAGGGTTTTCAGTAGGGCACAACAAAATGTCTCCTGTCGAGTGCGTGCGATACCGCGGAATGGCATTCGGACAAGGTGCTATGCTTCGTCCTCAGGTCCAACTCCACACGCACCGCGATGGTATGACAAAGTTGCTCCTATCATGATTGGCGTGACAGGAGTCTTGCTCATCCAATTCTTGTTCCCCTCAATAAAAGACGTCTTCATACTCGACGACCAGAAATATCCAGATAAATTGACAATGTTGAAGGTTTGAACTTTTTCCCAATTGCTGATCTTGCGACTGACAATTTTCAGGCTGCAAGATTAATTGCCAAAGAGTTAGGAGGTGAAAAGGTCAGTTTTGATGACGACAATATTGAAGCTCACGGCCATTTTGAATGGTCGACATCGAACACCAGCGCAAGACCGGTGGCCATCGTCACGCCAAAAAAGTACAGAAGAAGTCTCGAAGATTGCAAAAATTTGCACCAAATACAGAGTTCCTATGGTTCCATTTGGAGCGGGCTCCAGCGTTGAAGGAAATTGCAGTTCTCCATTTTCCGGAATCTGCATCGATTTATCTCTCATGAACAAGATCGTTGCTTTCCATGAAGATGATATGGATGTTGTCGTCGAAGCTGGCGTCAACTGGGTAGATCTCAACAACAAAATTAAATCTTCTGGATTATTTCTTCCCCTGGATCCAAGTCCATCTGCTCACATAGGAGGCATGGTCGCCACCAACTGCAGCGGCACAAACGCAATGCGTTACGGAACAATGAAAGACTGGGTCGTCAACCTAACAGTCGTACTTGCGAATGGGGAGATTATCAAGACTCGGCGGCGGCCACGCAAAACATCAGCAGGATACAATCTCACAACGTTGTTCACAGGCTCGGAGGGCACGCTGGGCATCATCACTGAGATAACTCTAAAACTTGCCATTATACCACAGGATTTCAGCGTCGCGATTGCCACATTTCCTACAATCAAAGATGCGGCAACTGCTGCCTCGAGAATGATGCGAGAGGGTGTGCCGCTCGCAGCACTGGAGCTTATGGATGAGATCCAAATGAAGCTCATAAATCAAAACGGAGGAGCAGGTGGGAAATTATGGGCCGAGAAACCTACCCTTTTCCTAAAGTAGGTTTGGTCTTCTCACTTTCCTGGTGAGGCTTTTGCTGGATGGAGCTGATGATACTCTCAGATTCTCAGGAACAAGAAGAAATATCGACGAGAACATCTCTCGCGTAAAAATCATCTCAAAATCCAGCAAAGGAATACAATTCGACTCCGCATCCACTGAAAAAGAAATGACGAATCTGTGGGCCGCACGAAAAGAAGTCCTCTATGCAAACTTAGCCGCTCGTCCTGAGGGGACACAAATCTGGTCAACAGACGTTGCCGTGCCATTGTCCCGAATGGCTGAGATAATAGGCAAGTTCTTTCTCCAAGATCTGATACTTTGCTGGCCCTTCAGTTAACAAAATTTCAATCTTCAGAACTTTCAAAGTCTGAATCTACAAATTTAGGATTATCATCAAGCGTACTAGGCCATGTCGGAGACGGCAATTTCCACCAAATCGTTATGTATAATCCAGATAAACCGCAAGAAGCAGAAGCAGTGAAGCGTTGTGTGCATAATATGATGATTAGTGCACTGGAAATGGAGGGAACTGTTTCTGTAGGCTTACCCCGCGTTACCCCGCCTTATCCCTCTACCCCTCGAATTTTAACATACTAATGCGTACCAGGGAGAGCATGGTATTGGAATGGGTAAAAAAGTATGTCCAGCTCCAGCTTCTGTGAATTTTTAACCTGATAAGTAGCAGGAATGTTTACTTGAGGAACTCGGACCTGGGACGATTGCTGTTATGAAGGGGTTGAAGAGGAGTTTGGACCCGCTGTAAGTCTTTGTTTATTCTACACCATTTGCTATCGTAAGCTAAGAAATGAATCAATAGATGGCTTCTCAATCCTGGAAAGGTTTTTGACGAGAAATGAGGCAAAGTGAAGAGTCGAGAGCGAGTGATCATGCAGTGAGTTGTACAAGTTACAATCCAACTTCTCCAACTTTTAATGAAGTGGATTTTGAATACGGTATATTCGGCACACATCAGCCTGCTCTCAATTAAGGGTAACTAAATATCTGGAGTGGCTTGTTATACTTAAATATAGTTTGGTAAAGGTGAGCGGCCAGAAACACGATCCCAAAATAACCCCTCACTCAGAACACCACCAACTCCAATTCCAACATTCATGTGTGATAATAGCTCAATTATTATAGAATTCGCTTCCTAAATCTAACATTTGGGCCAGTCTTCTGACTCGTAAAATGATCCACCATCGCGAGGTTGCCCTCTTCATCTTCCCCCGTCGCATCCGCACTATCCATATCAAAAAGAAAGACCATTCTCGCCAACGTAATCCTCATCTCCATCAGTGCCATCCCCTTCCCAATGCAGCCCCTTGGACCAACACTAAACGGACAAAAGGCCTTTCGTCCAACCTCCACGCTCTCCTTACTACTCACCCATTCTTCCCCTCCTACTCTACACGTCTCACCTTCTAGCCATCTCTCAGGGATATACTTCAATGACTGACGATAGTAATCCGGATGCCTATGAATTGAGAAACAGGGAGTCCCGCAGTTTGAGCCCGCAGGAAGGAACACCCCGTCAACAGTCGCACCGCCGGCAGTGACTTCCCTCGGCATCGCCCCCGGCACGGCAGGCGCAAGGCGCATCGCCTCATCAACGCAAGCTTTCAGATACTCCAACCCATTCAACGTCTGTCCACTAACAATCTCCTCCACATCCCCAAACGCACCCTCAATCTCCTTCCTCAGCCTCTGCATCGCGGTCGGATTACGCACAAGGTAGAAAATCGTAGCAGCAAGACTAGTAGACGTCGTGTCTGAGCCGGCAATCATCAAAACGTTAGCTTCGGCCCAGAGTTCTTTGGTGTCGAAACCCTTTCCGGTTTCAGGGTCGGTTGCGTTAAGGAGGTAGTAGAAGAAATCTTTTTTGGAGGCGTGGCCGGCTTGTGTACGTGCTTTGGCCCGCAAGGTGGCTTCGATACGCGAGTTCATGATGAAGTTCCAGCGGTCGCGGGTGATGCGTGGGATGAGGAGTTGGTCAAGGTGCCAACTGTCCAGGGGCATCCAGAGGCCGCACTATTTTTCTCGTCAGTATTTTCGTCTTCTATGCAAAGAAAATATTGGGGAGACATACGACATAGTGTCGAAACGCAGCTCGATCTACGAGCGCAATGACCCCTCTTCGTGCTCCATTTATCAACATATCATAGCTCTTCCCAAAGCACAACTCGCCCATAATATCATAAGCTAGGTAGCTAAACCAATTACTCAGATTCCTCGTCACAGCACCCTTCTCCCCTGCTCCTTGCACAATAACCTGACAGAACTGCTTCACATGCAAAAGCATCAACTCCTCCATCCCCTTCAACGCATTATCACTAAACGCCTGACTCAGCACTCTCCTCTTCCGCCCATGCAACGTCTTATCAATCGCATTATGTGTGTTGTAGATCCCTTTTATGGCCGGAAACGCATCATAGAAATCGGCTTTGCGGATCTTTTTTGCCGTGGCCGTAGATATCGTGGAGGCCAGTAACAGTATTGACGGAGATGAAGTTCGGGGCTACCCGGATGTGGGAGCCGTATTTTTGGTGCAGTTTGTGCAACCAGATGTGGCGGTCTCCTGCGAGGCCGTGGTAGAGTTGTACCCAGGGGGTGAGGGTGCAGAGGAGGGGGCCGCGGATGTGGTGGAGGGGGTGGAGGAAGTGGTTGTAGATTGCGAGGGCGGTGAGGATCTGGATGGTTTTTAATTCAGGGTTATTAATTAATATGACGAATTTGGAACCTTACCAGAGTAACGATTGAGAGAGATGCTACTGCACAGCGTTCCAGGGAGAGTTCCGAGAGGAACCGTTCGAGAAGCATTTTGGAGATGGGTGCGCCGGAAATGGAAATCTGGTGCAACTACGAAAGGCTCCTAACCCGGCAGAAGAGTTTAAATAAATCACACAAGTCGATGTGCAACGCAGTGCAAGGGTGTCGAGAGAGCCTTGGAGGGGGACAAAGAGACACTCATATCTATGTAGTGAAGAGGCTCGGTTAGGTGCGGCATAAGCTTACGGGCCCTTATCATTTGACTTTCTCCCAAATGGCTTTGTTTGTAAGACCGAATGAGGCGGAGAGCTAACTTTAAGAGATATCCCTGTGAAGCGAAAATCCCTGTCTACCGAAATGTCACCCCTGTAGTTTCCGACCCAAATAATTAAAGTTTCAGCAGAGAACAATCTTCTTCTATTCTCTGCGTCCTAATCTGATCTAGTGCTTCTACTCTCTTATAGCTATGTGACTACTTTCTTGTAACTTGTGATAGGGTTGATTTATTGCGCTTTGAACTTTGTTCCACGTCGGACTGGTTTTCCGACAACTTCTTTCATATCACGCTTTTATTTACTATACTTCAACGATATCTTTGCAACTCTAAACTCTTACATTATGTAGAGCAGCGACTCTAGCTGACACGCAAGTGGCTATTTTTATTGTTTTGCCCAAAGGCAGAGCCTTTACTAGGAAGAGTTGGTTCGCATGACACCAATGATACACAGTTTTCTTGTGTTTGTTGTCTTGTAAAATGCACTGACCTATATTAGCTTAGTTACGTTTATCATTTCCTTCGGCGCCTGATCATGTGATGGCTGACTGCTTTTCTACGACACTCTATGGCGTTCGCTCTCTAGCTTAAGTAACCTTTAAGTCAGCACGGCTCGTAGCTTTTGCTTGAATTTCACTTTGTAGCATTTTTTGCTACAGTAGGTGCATTGGGACCTGTGAAGCATGCTTCATTTTCACTGCACGATTGCAGGCGAGGATTTGGCTGCCACTAAAATCCTGCAGGCGCCTAACCGCCAGCTGAGGAGGTTGGAGCTGAAGTGCAGCCTCTTCTTCTAACATCAGCACAATTCGTTTCGATATTTCTACATTATACACTGATGCGCCCTTTCTTACCACCGACCGCCTTTTGATCCATTTCCAGCTGTAATTTGCAGAGCCTGGTTAGTGCGCAGTCGTGACGATGCGGAAATGGCTCAGGCTCAAGCACCGGTCGGAGAACGCCGCCCGTGAAGACCCGACAGCGAGCACGACCGCAACCTCACCGAGAAAGACGTTCCCTTTTGGCATTAAGCTACTCCATGATCCAGAGAACAGCGTGGTCGAGTGCGTCGACTCTCTCGAATCGTAACTATGGGCTTACTAGCTCAGACTAGTAGTCCATATTCGAGATCTTCGAGACTCGTTAACGCTCACTAACTTTCTACTTTCCAATATAGCATCGTTTTTGTCCATGGACTTACCGGAGATCGGGAGAAGACATGGACGGCAAAGAATGCCGCTGCTCCGTGGCCTCAGTCCTTACTTCCATCAAAAGTCCCCAACGCTCGCGTTCTCTCCTTCGGATACGACGCATATGTGACCGACTGGAAAGGCGTAGTGTCGAAGAACAGGATTGGGAACCATTCAATGAATCTGCTGACCCACGTGGCAACGTATAGGGTGGACGATGACACTGTAAGCATCAACAGCTCGTATTGCTTTGGGAATGGAACTAACTATAGCAGAACAACCGCCCCATCATATTTATCTGCCATAGTCTGGGGGGCCTTGTATGTGAGGATGTAAGTCGCCCAACCCGTAGGCATATGACGTCAAGCTGATAATAAATATAGGCTCTGGTAGCGGCACGACAACGACCAGAACAACATCTGAAGAACATCCTCGAATATACTCGTGGCATTATATTCCTTGGCACTCCACACCATGGCTCTGGGCTTGCGAAGTGGGCTGAGATGCTAGCCAATGTGATCGGTCTCCTCAAACAGACGAATCCACAGATTCTAGCTGTACTTGAGAGCGACTCTGAAGTTCTTGCGCGGGTTCAAGATGGGTTCCATACTATGGTCAGGTCACGGAATCAAGAGAGGCTCCAACCAATCGAAATTACCTGCTTCTATGAAGAATTGCCATTGCCAGGCATTGGTGTTGTGAGTCAAGTATTATGCTGCTGATCGTTTATACACTAATTTTTACCTTCAGGTTGTTCCTTCTCATTCTGCTATCCTACCCGGCTATACACCAATAGGGATTCGAAGCAATCATATGGATATGACAAAGTTCGAACACGCAGATGATCCAGGCTTCACACTTGTTGCTGGAGAGCTTCGCCGGTGGATTAAAGAGTTGACCGTTCCAAGTAATACGTCAGCGCCCGGAGCGGAGAGGTCCGAACAAGGGAAACTAGTTAGGCAACAGGATAATACACAGTGTACGTAGATGAGTTCAAGTGAGCAGTATTGAATATTGCTAAAGCTATAAATATTAGTTGCCTTTCCGTCAAGCAATCCCGTGGCGGCCTTTGCAGGTACTACGGTACCTTTTCGGCGTGATCCAGACTTTGTGGATCGCGACATCCTCTCTGAAATAAATCAGAAATGCTCCCTACCAGCCTCACGAGTAGCACTCGTTGGCCTGGGAGGCGTTGGGTAGGTTACCGACCGGACGAGCATGGAGAGAGCACTAACTCATTATTTAACCAGGAAGTCTCAACTAGCTATCGAGTACTCTCACCGGATTCAAGAGGAATCACCAGAAACCTGGGTATTCTGGGTTCATGCTAGTACTACAGCCCGGTTCGAAGAAGGCTATAGAAGAATCGCCGAAAAAGTCAAGATCGATGGCTGGGACAAACCGGACGTCGACATCCTTCAACTTGTCACCAACTGGCTGTGTAATGAGGTGAACGGCCGCTGGGTCATGATCGTCGACAACGCTGATGATCCAAACGTCTTTTTTATTTCTAGTGCAAACCATGGTTTAGCTCAAGTAGCTCGCTCTTTATCGGACTTCTTACCTCAATCGCGAACCGGATCTATTGTCATTACGTCTCGGAGCCGATCTGTGGCTTACAGGTTAATAGGAAGGGACTCAGATATCATCAAAGTCAAGCCGATGGACCAGGACCAAGCCCTAGCCCTTCTTCACAAAAAGCTTCCAGTAAATCTCGATACGACCGATGCTATAGAGCTAGTGCGGACTCTCGACTACATACCTCTTGCGATTAGTCAAGCCGCTGCTTACATCAACCAAGGAGCACCGCGCATAACGGTTTCGAGATATTTACATGATCTTCGCAGAAGTGACAAAGATAGAGCAAGTCTATTAAAGAAGGACATTGGAGACACTCGTAGAGATGGTAAAGCATCGAACTCTATTATCGCTACGTGGCATATATCTTTCGAACATATCCGTAAAGACAGGCTCTCAGCTGCTCGCCTACTATCGCTTATGAGCCTTTTCGATCGACAAGGTATCCCCGACACCCTCCTCCAACACAGTTATCAGGAAGACAGTAATATCGAAACCGACTTCGAAGATGATATCTCTACCTTGACCGGCTACTCACTGATTACGATGAACGCAGAGGGAAAGGAGTTTGAGATGCACCGACTTGTGCAATTTTCGACGAAAAAATGGCTTGAGCTCTACGATAAGCTAGAGAATTGGAAGGAAAAGTATATAAAGATAATAGGCAAGGCTTTCCCAGTCGGGCGCTATGAGAACTGGACAACTTGCCAACAGCTGTTTCCGCACGCCGAAATGGTTCTATCATATTGGCCGATGAATAGGGACTACGTAGTACAGTGGGCGTCGATCCTTGTTAATGCTGCATGGTATTCCGAATCTTAGGGGAAGTACGAGCAGGCRGAGGAGATGAACCGACGAGCGCTAGAGGGGTGGGAGAAGGCGCTAGGGAAGGAGCACCCTAACACGCTAACGAGTGTTGATAACCTAGCGACGGTGCTAGAATCTCAGGGGAAGTACGAGCAGGCGGAGGAGATGAACCGACGAGCGCTAGAGGGGAAGGAGAAGGCGCTAGGGAAGGAGCATCCCAGCACGCTAATGAGCGTATATAACCTTGCCTATTTGCTACACCAGCAGGAGCAGTACCAAGAGGCATTACTACTCTACCAGAGAGCGAGCACTGGCTATAAGAAGACACTTGGACCGGATCATCCGACTACAAAAGCCTGTCTCAAGCACTTTTCGTTATTGCAGCCGACTTCCCACTCACCTCCATCCTAACCGGCTTCTTATATATTGTCGACTTTATAGATAGAATTGCGCTGCTTGGAAATACTACGTAGGAAGGTTCTGCTTAGAAACTAGCTGCTTAGGAATCTTCTGCTTTATAAGCTCCTTTTAAAAACCGTTCGCGCTGATGTGTAACGAAGTCCGATTACCCTATAGTCACAACTGCGAGGCAAAGGGAGTAGTCTGGTTAGTATCGATCGAAGAGAGAGAAAGGCTTATCCTATTCACTATAATCACTTAAGAGTGATCTCGTTACAAGCAAAGGTAGTCAAATGCTGCCGAGAACGCTTTCGCTAACCGGCGATTCCTGTGGAAAAGCTTGCTCTTTGAGCAGAACAATAAAAAGATCACTTATACATCAATTGAAGCCACTGTTGTAGGCATTGCTAATGTTTAACTTACGAGGACATCATTAAGGGGTAGCAAAAGCGCATAAAAGAAGCAGAGGCTATCGCAGTCCGAGGTCGACGGATCTCAAAGCGTAGCAAATCAACCCCATCCCAAGTTATAGGAGAAAGGTCACGTAGCCACGAACGAGAAGAAGCAATAGATGAGATCAGGGCATCAGGTATAGAGAAATATTGTTCTGTGTTGAAATTTTAGCAAATCAAGATCTTAATTTGAATTTACATGATGGCGTTTCGTGTGTGCTTGAGGGTGGCTGACAAAATTGCGGAGGCATCAACGTGCACTAGCTTTTATCAGCAGCCTTTGGTTGAGCTTATTGATCAATGAACATGTGATCGTCAGCTATTGCTGATGGCAGCGAGAACAGAGCTAAGTAATTTAAAGATTAGTGCATTCTGACGAGTTTGACGAAGAATTAGGAATTGGTGAGGTGTTATGCTTACTAACCCTAGTAATAGCTCTCTGCCTTTGAGCAAAAAAATAAAGGTAACCACTTGTATATCAATTAGAGTAACTGATCTAGGAAACCCATGAGTTTAAAGATGCGAAGTTATCGTTAAGGTATAATAAAATTTTCAGATGACCGAAGCAGTCGGGAAACTAGTCCGGTGTTGTATAAATTAAAAACGCAATTAATCAACCTCACTACAAGTTATAGCAAAGCAGTCACGTAGTTATGAGAGAGTAGAAGCATTAGATCAGATCAGGACGCGGGGAGTAGAGGAAAATTGCGCTATGTTCAAATTTTAATTGATTTGGTCGGAATTACAAAGATGACATTTCGGTATGCAGGGGCTTTCGATTCGTAAGGACGTCTCTTATTTGGGTTAGCTAGTGCTGATAGCGGGCACTCACGGTATTGGGGGGAAGATTGTTGGATACTATTTATGGGCGGTGTAGTTTAGAGATTGAGACATCGGGCTGTCCAGTGATGGCTATCTCGCCGGGAGATGCTGGTTTGACAAATCACGTAGGCAGACGCCTTGCTGTCGTGAATTGTCCAGAATTCAATATCTCACAATCCTTGTCAAATGAATATTCAAAGGTAGAGAGCACAATTGCTTTTGGGGGAATTATGATGTCAAATAGTACCCCTGAAGATGGCGGGGTTAAGCGAAGGTAGGGAATCGCTTAGAAAGGGGGTCAATTGGAAGAAGCCCCGCATTGCGACCTAAAAGCTTACCTTGCACATGCTAGTATACGAACAAGTTGTTGAAGAGGAGTAAGAAGTCACATTAATTGAAGAGTCATTCGAATCCTAAAAGTTTGAGAGCTTGGTTGCCAACAAAATCTTCTTTAGAGGCGTAATTAATTAATTGATAATTTAATAACCGTTTAATATTCAGCTAATGGGTTTGCATTCTTACTCTTACTCCAATCTGGTGCTAGTACCAGAAAATCAAATACCGGTTCAGACGCAAATTTAAGCTCATATAAAAGCAGCATCACATGAGAAATCTGTTATACTATCAGAATCTTGACGCAGCTTCACCTCCGGTTTAATTTGTTCACTCTCTTACTATAACTCGCCAAATTTTTACAAAGGCTCGAAAAAGTACTCTGCTTTCTCTTTTGTCATTGGCCAGAAGTCATGAATCAATTCCATTTTATAAGTCGACAAACGTGAAGGTTAAGCAGGGTCCCCTGCATCCTGTACAGACAGCCTTGAGCACGGCAGAAAAGAATTTCTTACGGATCAGGGAGTTTATCGTGGTAATTCGAACAGACGGAACAGGATATATCATACAAGTACCTTCAATGTTATTTTCGTCTATATTAATTTAAATAGGATTATTTTAACGTAAGAGTAGGGGCCACAGCTCGCCGCACACCTAAGCGAAACCTTCTTTTTTGACACCCCTTCTTAAATAAATTATTATAATTTAAATATCAATTATTTTTAACTAAAATTAAAAACATAAATTAGTTAATAGTAGCTAATCCGCGCACTGTAATTGCATCTTCAATTTTACAAGTTAATTGCTCCGTATAATGCCGAAAGTCACGTAGATCGACCCGATCCCAAAGCTTTTGCAACTCCTTACACAAATCCTCCTTATTTTTCGGCACATACGGCAATTTCTTTAGCTCTTCTTTCATCCACCGCCAGACCTTCTCAATTGGATTCAAATCTGGTGAAGAAGGCGGCCACTTAAACCCGCGGATACCGTGTGAAA
>JAAMPI010000924.1:0-22871 GCA_013054445.1 Cudoniella acicularis | reverse complement strand
AGAAGTGTCTGTAGATGGATGAATGGATGGAGGGATGGATAGATGGGACGAGTCTAGAAAGGGGGTGGGGATATCGAGTTTGAAATTTGAAGTTTGTAATGGTTGATCGATTTTCGGAGTTGGGATTGGAGTGAGAAGTGAGAAAAGTGACTGATGGATTTCAAGAGTGTTTTATTTAAATTGAGGCAAAAAGACGGATCATTGAAAGTGGGGGGAAATCAGGAGAGAAGAGGAAGAAAAAAAATAAATAAAATAAAATTGCAATTACTTTTTTCAGAAGAAACTAAATAACAATAGCCCGAGAACATAAAAACTCCAATAAACCATTTGAACTACGAGTCCTGTGTCCCTCATAGAAGTACCCATGCCATTCCATGCCATATCCATAGCCATGGACTTGTTTATCCCAAAAGTTCGAGGCCAGATACCGAAAACCCCGATAAGCCAATAATCAAGGACAGGAGAGAAAAGATCTTTAAAACAACACCCGGATGAACCTGCCGAGCCCTAACATGTGCGTGCCCGATTGCAATCAGATATCTAAATACAAAGGTCTAGCCTTGGAAAGAAGCCGTGTCTAGTAACTAATGCTCAAACGGAAGGAGCAAACACGAACGGGACCTCTGCAGACGCAGAGGCATGGTGCATCGCATAACCTCCATGCAAATATTCGAACTTCTTATCGCTGACGTCCTCGCCCCTCCGAGTCAACACTACCCGTTGTACTTTTCGTTGTTCTCACTTCTGTCGTAACGCTATCCCAGTCTTTATGCCCCATATTGACCAAGCCAGCTTCACTCTTTGTGCCACTTTCGAGATCCACGGGTTTCAATTCGTGGGCTGGTTTTGCTTCCTCGGAACCATTAGGTGTTTGATATTTGAGCGAAATGACGAAGCTGGGTCTTGTTAGGCCTCTATGATGTTGTTGAGGTACCACACCAATCCGACGGAGGAGCTTTCCGACAGGCGACTTGAGGCTAGGAGCACAGGCGGCGATGATACCCACCAGTTCCTCGAGTTTGCACCACAGGGAGAACCTGACTGAGGTTTGGAGGAAGTCGCCTACGAAATAGTGCTGGGATATGTACGTCTTGTAAATGGCAATCCCAGTTGCGGCGAGGCCCATTGCCATGAGACATGCGATTAGGACTTTCTCCCGGACCGATCGATTTAATGTCCATATGAGTTTAATAGGCATAGTGGCCAGCATGAAGTCCATAATGATCACAAGTGCTTTTCTGCGTTAGTTTTGAAAGGTTTGGAGAATCTCTCTACTTACAATTGGCCACGCTCCCATAGTTTATCGTGTACTTCGGGGCCCAGCAGACAACATTCGCAACTGGCTCCCAGGTTGAACGTAAAGGGCGGCAGTTGAATAGCAGAAGTACCATCCACCCAATATATGCTAGCACTTGAACGCATATTATTGTCCACAAAGCGCCGCGCCATAGCCTCTCAAAACCAGCGGCTGAGCTGGCTACACTGAGTCGAAGAAGGGAGATTGCCACAGAGATTCGAATCAAGGCAATACCGATGATCCACAAGACCTCCATTACAAATAGAAATTTGAGAGCTGTTGACTTATCCACTGGGGACACATAGTAGGAAAGACGCCCCCATCCGTGTGTCGCTGCGGCGCACCCATGGAGGTGCCCATAAAAGCTAGTAGCTGCCATCATGTTAGTGTTACGGCCACAATTGGCCTCTTGCCAGAGAGACTCACGGTTCCAATTGTTATCAGATAGTCGTCCCATTTTAGTTGAAATGTGGGCCGAACTCGGGTGTATATTCGAGCTGAACAAAGGAAAAGTCCAGCGACGGAGAGTATTCCACAGGGAATCAGATAAGTTGAGACTGTATCCGTGTTAGGGCCTGGGGAAGCAGATGAAGCCATTTGGCTCCAATCGTCAGAGAAGCAGAGAAAAAGGGTCAGTTGTTTGAGTCAAAGATATTTCAGGTAATACTCTAGAAGGTTTTAAGGATGGATCGAACGAAAACAAGGTGTGTGTATGATATACTTATCTTCGAGCACAGTGCCGTCCCAATTCAAGCCCACCATCGAATGAGACAATGATTGCGAACCGGCTCGGTATCACCCAGACGGCTTTTTGTGTGGAGGCCGGAAATGAAGCCTGAGCCGTCGGGTTTCTGCCATCGGTAAGAACCCGGACGCCACCAGGATGACAATTGTCGCCCGTCACGCTCAACTCGCAAAAGAGGCTCACTTATTGCTCAAGGGTCTGGCGCCCATTTTATTGTGACAACGAGTCACTCTCTATGCGTTGTTTTCGGGGAGATCTCCGATACCCCGCAAACTACCGATTCCAAAGAAAGAAGCAATTAGAGGGCCAAGGGGCAACGCAAAAACAGGCATTTCCCAGACAGTGTTTCGGTTGCGATGACTTAGGATTGGAGGGAGAACGAGACATCGGGGGGTGCACAAGCATGATGAGACCCTAAACCGCTCATCTTTTGCTTCATACTAGTCAATGGTTTTCATTGGCTTTGAACAAATAAAACGAAGAGGACGACGTATTTGGGAGTATTTGCAACGCAGGGAAATGCCCGTGACCCAACAAGGAGCTGAGATCCTACGAAATAGAAGAAACGAGTGTTAGTAAGACATGATATATACTCGTATGCACAGACTGTTGGATAAAGACCTCGATGCGCTGCAGCCGATGATATTTTCTAATTGTCTGATTGAAAAAGGAGCACTGTGCTGCGCAACGGGTGGTCGGTTCAGCAGCGGGGAAGTATTTCCGTGGCCCGGTGGCTTTTATGGCTTGTTCGAGCAGGACGCCAGTGGCCCAGTGCATGGTGGCGATGCCCCTCCCCCTCGTTCTCTAGTGGTCATTTACGGAGAGGCTTCTTCTGGGGCAGCCTCGAGATTTCCTAGGATGCCAGATCCAACACAGGTCCATGGCCCCGGGCCCTTGTCTTCAGCTCTTGATTTGATGCTCAGTCCAGCGTCACAACGTGGAACAGTCGCTCTGAGGTGTGCATTTTTCTTGATTATTGACCGCTGCTTGTGGTTGTTTGGAGAGCAATGATTTGACCACAGCGACGGCCAAACGCCAAACAAAAGGAAGAAGGGCATTGTTTTTCGAGACAGCTTCAAAGGCTTTGTTTCTTCTCGATCATATTCGCCATGTTCTTGGTTTGGTCTCGGACCGCGGCCTGAGATTCCGCGTCAGACGCGCCGAAACCATTACGCATGTGGGTTCCAGGAACCGAACATGTCTCTCAGTGCCTGCGGGCAGCTGTGTTTGGAAAGATTTTGAGGTCCGAGGTACCGATGGTGGAAATCTTCGGCTTCTATTCAAACTGGTTCGGTTCATGCCGAAAGGTTGCTCGGGGCCATGACTGGTGGAAATGTGCGGGAGGTAAAAAATGGCGTGTTGAGAATCGATCTGCAGTGTCAGAGAAAGCGCTAAAGATCTCGAAGATCCCGAAGATTCCGATCGTTGTTGTCGTCGTCGCTGTTGTTAGTACGAGACGCCAAAGACGGAGATCCAGAGACTGCAGCAACAGCCAAGAGGCCTACAACAGGGGACCTCGCCTACTACACTGGGTTTATTATTGCTATAGCACAGCAAAAATACCGCTTGGACAAGGAGTCTGGCAGAATGTCATCGAGTTTTTTGGTGAGTATGTCCTTAAACGTAGGAGCAATGCGAAGTAAAAAGGCGTATTGCGCTGGCCGAAATTGCACCAAATACAGGGCGGCAGAGCATACGGAAGACACCTTATTAGGGTTGCAGAGAATTCAACGGTGTGTTGTGTAAAATAGACCCTTGGTTTGAACAATATCACTGCCTGGTGAAGTGTGCGATTTCTGGCAGCTCGGCATCAGTGTTCTTACGGGTGTTGATATTTGTCAAGGCCGGAACAGGGGTCGGTGGGGCTTTACAGGAACAGACGAAGAAATGCATCAATAAAACAAAAAGATTAGAAAAAAACCTATGGAAAGGGCACCAGTCCCTGATTCACCCGGCAATGTCTAGCAATGTCTGGCAATGTCTAGGAATATTACCTCATAGATCAAACGCTCTCCTCAGGTTACTGAGTGAATCTCGAATATACACCTGAGGGCTGTAGAACGCCTTCGAAATCAACAGTATATATTTACTGCAAATAGACACAAACAGACACCGATCGCAGTCTGATCAAAGAACATAAAGTTCCTCCTGCCGCCAACTTTGTTCTTCTAAATTAATTCCCAAGGAGACAACGATATTGTAAGTAAAAGTACATCCTCCTTCTCTCCTGCGCTACGTAACTCGGTTGATCTTTGCCCTAACATTTCTTAAGGACTGCGGACTTTTTAATTGTCTAGGCTCGAGCCTGGACAGCTCAACTACAGCAATACATCACCCACAACCCCGACACATCTAACGAGACAGCTCTTTTACATACCCCCTTCCAACACAATTTCAATCGCAACTTCCGCAGCAAGTCGTCGTCGGTGATATTCAAAAATCGACTTCTACCCCTAAATAACTGTCAACATGACTTCGTCAAACCCTCCAAGCGGCCCAGCCGCTCTGAAACAGGATCTAGCTGGAGAGGACAAAGACCACAAAGAATTCATTCACAATATTCCGCCACCTAATGCAGACTCTGCCGATGTTCAAAAGTGGATTCAAAGCTGGTTTGATGAACGCAGTGTCCAATTTCGCTCCCTTCCGGAGATTATTAAGAAGACTCACTGGGATGGCCAAGATATTTATCGTATGACAGACTGGGAATTAGCTCGCGATCTTTGAGCTTTGGGCCTTAGCTTTTACATGTGATAACTTTTAGGAGGCATTCTCAAGGCTCGCAAAGAAGACGTGTAGCGTTCTGTGGTCACGTGGTATACGATATCACGTGGTCGTTGGTTTAGTCGTCAATTGAAGTGTCAAGTAAATCAGTGTAGAAGTTATGTATTGAAAGTTGAGCACGCAGCTCTACAAAGGAAAACTATATGGCTATATAGGTAGTGTTGTATAGTGATCATGGGTTATCGAGTTATCAGCCCAAGAAGTCGAACCTTTAAACAAGATAACACCCATGTGATCCTAGTCACAAGTCGGGCCGTGACAAGACGCTCGCAAGAGGGGCACTCAAAAGGTTAATCAGGTTAGTTACTATTCTTTCTATTGAGCTTCCTAATATCGTTACCTTTGCATAATATATTGACTTCTTAACTAGGAACCAGCTTGGCACTTTTAATTGAAGATCACTTTCTCTATCGCTGTACTTGTTGCATTTCTGCTGTTCACTTGGTACAAGCCCTGCTGTACATGTAACCAGCGGTTTGCGACTCTTGGCCAAAGGTCGGTTTTCTACTTGGGGATTAGAGGCTCAAAGAATGATTGTAGCAATAGCCGCCTTGGTTAAAAGAGATGAGATATGCATTTAGTGCAGCGTGTTTATGGAATAGGGGTTTTGAGTCTTGTGACATAGCGAAGTCTAAGGAGGATCTGAGTAGTTTCTATACAATAATAGATTCTTCTCCCCTTTTCTGGTACTGTCCTATTTCTTTAAATGTCTTATCCTTTTTATTTATAAAAGAAAATTATCGCTGTCCCGGTTTCTATTTCACTTGCTCTCAAGCTATAAGGTCTCCCTGTATCACAACCAGAGACCCCAACCCTGATAGGCAGCCAACCTTCAAGTGTTCTATCTGCTCTCAGTAGCCATCAAATATGGCTAATGGTCCTTCTTACGGTGTACCCCCAGACAATACTCAACCTCAACCACAAGCCACCTTTACAATGCCACCATTCTTAGGCTCTTCGCAGCCAGAAGACGCAGCAGACGAACAACCTCTAAGGGAAACCATACTCCCAACCCCGGGCTCTCAGGAGGGACAAGGCTCGCTAGTCAGCCCATCATTGTCACAAATCCATCCCGCCACGCCCGCATTATCCGATTCACTCGATTCATCCCAAAATACTACACAACCAGCTTTACAAATGCCAAACACCCAACCTAAGCTGTCTCCAGCTAGTGCTATCACATCACTAACGGTAGAAGATTTGAAGAAATCCATTTTCGATGCCATAGCAAAACTGGAGGCTAAGATCGAGGAAAACAACACAAAAAGCTCTAACATGGTTATCGCAGCACTGTAAGACATGGATAGGAAAGTCAAGGAAGCTATGGAAGCAAGCAACACAAAAAGCGACACGGTCATCGAAACACTGAAAACAAGGAATACGGAAATTTCCAATATCGCTACCGATATACAAGAACTACGAGAACACATAAAAGCCGAGAAAGATCACATGGTAAAAGATAAAATCCCTCTATTCTGTGTTCAAAAACAAAGCCTCTCTTGCTAATTATTGCTTTTAGACTCCAGACTACTTTTCAGTCGAGGCGGGTTGGAAAACGATTCAGTTCTGCCATAATGTTGCTATAGTGATCAACTCCGGTATGTTAGCCCTACTAAATTCGATAGCCCAGGCGGTTGTCATTCACCTATTACCCGCTATTTTTGATGTTAGTGAGGTTGATATGCGTTCAAGAAAGTGTTGGGAATAGTGCCTAAGGCTAATATAGTGGTGGCAATTGGGGTGGCAAAACTTAGAAATACAGGGCATTCGCCACTGTATTTATAGGGGTCGGAGACCCCGAAGGTTCAGCTGTACAGGCCCTGTGGGCTCAGCCGGATAGGGAATATAGGGTATTACTAGCATGTGATTCTAGGGAGTCTAGGGGCCGTAGGCCCCTATATATATAGGGCATTTCTTTCTGTAGAATCAATGGAATAGCGAAGTTTGAACTGAGAAAACCCAACAGAAAGGCTTTTTGGGTCTTACAAGGGGTTTCAATTGTATATGTAGTGATTATTTATATCGCTTCCTATCTCGGAGTATTTCTGTGGGATAAGACTGGGATGTATGATCGTCTTTATCGCGCTGTAGAAGGGTCTCCAGTGTAAAATAAAGAGGATAGATAGAGTGCAGCATGGGCCCCCGTAGGCGGACGCACCTGTGCTTTAGCGTGAAACATTCGGGAGGGACGACAACATCACGCGCGAAGCTTCATCCAATCTCAACATTCATTTATGGGACGGATCGAGTCTCTTTTCTTACAAGTCGGAATGCCACTCCTTCAGCTGCGCTCTTGATTGTGCTACCTCTGCGATGCTACTCCACACCGACAACGTTTTCCCTACTGTCTCTCGAGGTTCACATCATTCTCGCAAAACACACGACAAAGCTCGTCATTCGTTCGCAGATATATCAGTTTCTATAACATTGTTTTGATAAAAGCCTTGCGGACCATCGTCCAATCTCAGCAACGCGGTATCTTGTACTTCCTCTTCCATCTCGTTATGAATCCACACGCCCATTCAGTGTCCTCGAGCGGCAGCTCGATAGCATTCACCCATTGTCAGCGCCACCTCTGGTTCCTTCACGTCGATATCTTTCTCGAATGTGCCCCCCACTGGCAGCGTCACAATACCGTCACTGTCAAGGGAGAAATACCCGGACTCAGGGAGCTTTCGATTTAGTTTAAGATGGAGGCAAGGAGTAACAGTGTTGGTTCCGATCGAAGTAAATTCAAAGACACCGATTGCTGCAGCTCGCGGGTCTGGTGGCGATGACCATCGGAGAAAAGATACTTTATGCGGGGACGAATTCTTGAGACTGATGTGGATGACGGGGGATCCGAAACTGGAGGAGATGTCGGCATACCGGGAAAGCGAGACCTTGATTGGCACAATTGAGTTTGTCGGTCGGTCTAGCATGTCGACTGGGCTCGGAAAAAAAAAAATCGAATATCGAGTACAGGCACTTGTGAATAGCAACAACAGCGCTCTAGTCCCGACAGCAAGATACCGGTGGTTCATGGATATATCGAAAATATTTGGATTGCCCTAATATGTAAGTCTTTTCCGTCGAATACGAGTCGTGTTATACGATTGTCTCTGCACGGCCACGGCCAACGGATGAGGTTAAACTGAAAGGCTTTGGTTTGGATTTCCTGTTGGGATCTGTCTTCATATCCACCAAGCTCGAAAACCAAGGATTTCTGGAACACGCCAAAAGCCGGGTTGCTTGATCAGGGCGAGAGACTCTAGATCACAAGTGGTTGGCCGCTCATTCGCATGGGGACATTTGGCCCTCGATATTGTATGCTTGTAAGAAGGCTCATCTTTTCGAAATTGTACTCGACACGCGCTGGTGAGCGTTTTGGCCCTTCGGGAGATGTGCGTTTGGTAACTGCAATTTCTACGGCATTTGTTGGCCGCTGCTATCCAGCATAGCCAAATGATTTCACGCAGCCAAGACGGTGCGGATATCTTGAAGAAGTTGATACATTTTTCAATGACAAGCCCGAAATGATTGGCGCTGGTCCCTTGATAAAGGTTCTCTAATGAGACAGACCCAGTAGATCAACCTTTATCTTGACTTCTACCCCGGCAGGTCAGGCTTGGCTAAGCTTGGCTATTTCTTTAATCTCTAAAGCTGCAAGGCATCCTGCACAGCACCCCGCGATACATCACCTTGGCCCCTTTCGATATCTAATATTTATCCTTGGGATGGAAAAGCGAGCCCGCATTCGATGTGCGATATCGACAGTCTACGTGCCAAGGGAACCACCCCGCCTGGTGAGCTTCTCTTTTCATCTCAGACCTGACTTGGCAGCATATAGCTTCACTTCTCAAGCGTCTCCCCTCCTTTACCTCAGCCAATGATATTGCGGGTTGTGCAATATACGTGATATATTAGCATTGAAGGACTTGACAATTTCTGGCATCTCCAAACCCTTGTTCATTAAACACATGTCTGCCGTCTCATTGTTTTCCAGATATCGAGCCTTTCTCTCGATTGCCACTGGCCGGGCTTTGCGAGTTTAGCCTGTTTCCTTCGAAGCTATCGGTGGCTGCCAAGCATTATCGCCAGCAAATACGGTTAGTGGTGGAAGACTACTATCAACCTTCTTTGGAATGTACTTCTTTACAATTGACCACAATCGTTGAAAAATGCTGTTCCCTGCCCGATGTTTGCTTTATTTTTCAGCTTCAAGCCGTGATTGCCGTCGTGGGTGCCGGCGGATCTCCATTTCGTTCTCTTGGTATTCGATCGTCGAAGTATATTGCCTTCCTTTTTTGCAAATTACTTGGTAGATCACGAACGGGGTCATTGGATGTGTTAACTTTTTCTTACCAGAACAATTGCTTACCTTGCTGTTTGATATTCACTCCGTGCTCTTGGACGAACCTTATGGAGCTTACCAATAATTGAGAATATCCGTATTTTTACAGAGAAATCAGTATCGTGAACTTGAGCCTAGCAAAGCTTTAACATGCCTCAACTTCTCAAAGTCTATCATGGGGTATATAAACACCGGGCTATTTCCCCCGGAAAGTTCCCAACCATCACCGAACCCAGCCCTACTCTGTCAATTCATCCTTTCGACTCTCTTCAATATGCACTTCACGTCCAAATACCTGACCGCAGCGACGATTCTCACAGCCGCCAGCGCTGCAACTATCGAAAATGGGAAACGAGCTACTGGCTTAGAAGTCACTCTTACAACAACTGAGAATTCTGTTATAGAAGTGATCCCCACCGTCAAAAATATCGGTACTGAAAGCTTGAGCGTCTTGACTCTTGGTACGTTCCTCGACAGGGCTCCGGTTTAAAAATTCTTCGTTGTCGACGAGGCTAGTAAGTCTCCCCTGGAACTATGCCATTCTCTTCCTTCTTTTTATTCCACGTGCGTGGTTCAGTTCCGAAAAAGCGTTACAATCAATCCGCCATGTCTGAAAATGCAGATATGTGCTAATTTGCACTGGAGATGATGTTGAATCCGTATGATTTGGACTTTACTAACCTATGGTAGATACCCCTATGGCCTTCATGGGTGTGTACCGCACCGTCAAATACACCTCTTTGAGTGTGGACTCTTTTCAGCTTATTGAAGCTGGCGCCACTTTCACCACAACTATAAACGCAGCATCTGTCCATGACTTCAAGATCGGGACGTATACCGTTATCGCAGAAGGTGCGATGCATTTTCCAATCGGCAACTCAACCGAACTACCTGGTTCCGCAGTCTCTTTCAAGTCCAATGCTCTGAGCATAGCAATTAATGAAACTGCAGCGGCAGCAGTTCCGAATGCTATTCCAGCGATATCAATCACCGAGCGCACTGTTCTGCAATCCGGATGCAGTACTGCAAACAAGGCCGCTACGACGAAGGCGCTCAGTAACTGTGCTTCTCTCGCCAACGCTGCTGCAACAGCAGCGACATCAGGCTCTTCTGCCAAGTTCAACAAGTATTTCAAGTCGACCTCCATATCTGTTCGCTCTACCGTCGCCGCCCGTCTCAAGGCAGTAGCTTCCTAATGCTCTTCCTCCTCTTCTAGGAACCAAGTACTATTGCACAGACGTCTATGGCTATTGCGACTCCAACGCTCTCGCCTACACCATCCCCTCCACCGACGAGATTGTCAACTGCCCTATCTACTATACCGAGTTGACCTCTTTGACGACCAGCTGCCATACCCAGGACCAAACAACCACCACTTTGCATGAAATGACGCGTGCCCCCGCGGTTTATAGCCCGGGCACTGATGACAATGCTTATGGATATTCTGCCGGCACCAAGATTACCAGTGCCAAGGCTATTTTGAACGCTGATACTTATGCTCTTTACGCTAATGGTATTTTTCCTTTTTCTCTCAATCCCTTGCCATGATGGAGATTTACTTGAGACTGCCCAAATGGTCGTCGAGATGTGACATTTCCCCTGGTCTATCGTCTTTCAAGTATTATCCAATTCTGACAATTCTTAGCCATTTACGTGGGGTGCTAGATTGACTGTGAAAAGTCAGTTCGCACATCAACAATGGCCTTAGATGGCTACGGAGGAGTATGAATTGGGTGACTGGCAAGGTGTGATGAGAACGGGGTGGGGAAGAGGAAGAGGAAGGATGCGAAGTTGTGCTGAATGATAGTTTAGTGATATTTGGTGATAAGAGTTTACATTTCTCTCCGTTCGTGAAGAATTTGAAATATATCTGAGGATCTAAAACAACATCGTATCATACTGCAGATTGTATACTCCTGTACACTGATGCTCCCCACACTCTTGCCCACCTGGCCCCCTTTTCACCCAGGTGGGCCATTTCCTGAAATTTTTCAAAATTATGTCACCCTTAAATTTTGTGGGCAATGGTTTTACTCATCTCTCGGGTTGTTTCTTCGTTGGGAGGTCTTCTACGCGCGTATGACGGGGAATACGCACTCTCCTTCCCCACAAATCAAGGACAGCGAAGCTTCTTTGCTCCTTCCTTTTCCACCAAATAATTGATCGACAAACCATGGCTTGCCACCGCATGCGCGACGGGAAATGTCAAGCTAATGACTGGGGAATTCAACAAATCAACGGCCTTTGTGGGTAGCGCAAGACCCCTCGTACTGGAGATTATCCGCACTTTTCCAGGATCGGACAAGGGCCCAAAGCATATCATCCTCCACTAACATGACGCTATTTCGGTGTAACATATCACTGCGTCTTTCCATTTATTTTTCGTTTCTTCCTGCGTTATTGGAGACTGTCTCTATGTTGACTCGGAACTACAATCTAACATAGGATAATTCGAGACAAGATGTTGGATACACGTGATGGCGACCATGGCAAATCGCAAAGCATCACGCCAGCTGCGTCGGCGTCCGAAGACCAGCATGCGATTGACAAAATTCGGGCGACAGAGGGCGAAAGGGACTCTAAAGAAGAGAGAAGTCTGGAAATAGATGGCGATGATACAGCGGCGATTCCGAAGGGCACCATTGACCCTGTTTACGAGGCGAAAGCTCGAGTTCTGAACAATGCGGTATACATTCTTAGCTTGCTCTTATTTCCCAGATTGCGAACTGATGATATCTAGATTCAAGAAATTGGCATGGGCTCGTATCAGTGGCAGCTTTTTGTTGTTGTAGGCTTTGGTTGGGCAAACGACAATCTCTGGCCGATCGTCACATCTCTCATTTGTTAGTACCATGGGATATAAAATTTACGATTACTTCGCTGACCAGTAGCCGAAGTCACTCCCATCACCAATGAGTTCCTGCCTTCACGTCCACCTCTGTTGTCGCTTGCCCAGAACATTGGTCTTCTTGCAGGTGCCATGTTCTGGGGTTTTGGCTGTGATGTTTTCGGTCGACGATGGGCATTCAATCTAACGCTTGGCGTCACTGCTGTCTTTGGACTTGCTGCTGCTGGATCACCAAACTTCGCGGCTATCGGCTGTTTTGCAGCTCTTTGGAGTTTCGGAGTTGGTGGGAATTTACCGGTCGATTCTGCCGTCTTCCTGGAATTCTTGCCGGGCTCACACCAATACCTACTTACTATCCTGTCAATCGACTGGGCAATCGCTCAAGTGATAGCTAATCTGATTGCATGGCCTCTGTTGGGGAATCTCACGTGCCAGGAAGATGTCACTTGTACGAGATCGGCAAATATGGGATGGCGATATTTCGTAATTGCGATGGGAGGGATATCGATGATCGAGTTCTTTATTCGTTTCGTTTTCTTCACTATTCACGAGTCCCCGAAGTATCTTATGGGCAAAGGCAGAGATGAAGAGGCTGTACGGGTCGTCCATGATGTTGCTCGAAGAAATGGGAAAACCTCAAACTGTGCGTAATTTTTCATGTCTTTCCCACCACAGCTAACATCAAGTCAGTGACCATCGATGATCTCAAAGCCTGCGAAATCCCTGGCGACAGCCTCTCCACCGACGCGACAGCAGCCCTGAAACGCAAACTTGAAAAACTAAATCTCACCCACGTCAGGGCGCTCTTCGCAAACAAGAAACTTGCCCTCTCAACCACCCTCATCATGGTAATCTGGGCCTTCATCGGGCTCGGCTACCCCCTCTATAACGCTTTCCTGCCCTACATTCAAGCAACACGTGGAGCCAAATTCGGCGACGGCTCAACATACCTTACCTACCGCAATTCACTTATCATCGCAGTTCTCGGAATTCCCGGCGCCCTACTCGGTGGCGTATTAGTTGAAATCCCAAAATTCGGACGAAAAGGCACCCTCGCTATATCTACGGCCGCAACGGGGGCTTTTCTGTACGCTTCCACGACGGCACTGACTTCCAATGCGCTGCTAGGGTGGAATTGTGCTTTCAGCTTTTTTAGCAATATAATGTATGCAGTACTGTATGCCTACACACCTGAGATTTTTCCGACGAAAGATAGGGGAACGGGAAATGCGTTGACGGCTACGGCTAATAGGATTTTTGGGATTATGGCTGTAAGTTTGCTCCTCTCCTCACGTCCCTCTCCTTTCACTTCTGTTGTGAATTTTGATTCCTGTGAAGTATGTTTAGTAAGAGATTTGAAACTGACGTGTGGTGAAATAGCCAATCATCGCTATGTTTGCGAATCTGCAGACTGCGGCCCCGGTTTATACTAGCGGGGCATTGTTTATTGTTGCCGGCCTCTTAGTGGTGGTCTTGCCTTTTGAACCACAGGGCAAGGCGAGTTTGTAGCCACTTGAACTAAAGTACAATTTTGAAATCCTCAATACCAAAGTTATAGTAACTCAAAAACTGTGAAAGTGGAAGAAAGCTGAAGATGATTAAAGGGGTTAGCATTAGAATGCAATCTTAAATTAAATTGGTTTGAGCTATGACACGTATTGAGTATAATCTAACATTATCTATTAGGCAAACCCATCTACTGATCCAGCTGAATCCCAGTCGTTGAATAGATTAAATTTATTTACCACTCATCACCTCTCACCACAATCACCCATTAAACTCACAACTCCTCTCCTTATACAACGTCGCTGTATCAAGCACGGACCCATTCCCACTCGCCACATACTCCGTCGTCAAATGCGTACAATTATGCACCGTAAACAGACTCCACCCATAAACCGTACTAATCCGCTTCCTGGAACTCGCCACATACGGCGTAGTCGGGACATCCAAACCATCATAATGGCCCGCGGCTCCATTCACGATGTACCAGGGCGCGGTAGGGTTGTTTGTGATTTCTTGCGTGACGTTGTTTGCGATGGCTGATTGCCGTTCGTAGAAATGCTTGTGCCCGTGTAAGACGAGGTCGACGCCATAGGAGATCAGGAGGGGCTCGAATGCGGTTTGGCATTCGATGCATTCGGATTCGCTGACGTACCAGGGACGGTGGCCCGCGGCGATTACCCACTGTAGTATTTTGGATTAGTACTATATCTTTTTCCTCGGAGTGGGAAGCGGGGAGAGGAAATATGCTCTTATATTATGGGGTAAGAAAAAGAGAGAAAGAATTATGTTTCTTACGGGTGTCTTCTTTCGGTCTACGGCAGCGAGGTCGGCTTTCAGCCAGGCGAGTTGAGCGCCAGAGGGGGCGAAGGGACCAGCGTTTTCGGCGCCTTCTCCTCCGGGTTCATCGGGGGCGTTGAGGAAGTCTGTTTCGGTGTTGAAGTTCACGAAGTGCACCATGCCGTGGTTCCAGGAGTACCAGAAGTTTTCGAGGCCGCCGGAGGAGAAGGAGGGCATGCTGAAGAGAACATATGGTAAGTGTTTGATTGGAAGTAGGAATTGGATATGGGCAAAGAAGTGAAGACTTACTTCCAGTGAGCACGGTAGCCGGTAAAGTTTGTTTGTCCCGGTAAGCAAATCGTGAGATCGGCTCCATTGTCGCAATTGGCTTCGTGATTCCCTGGAATCTACTGTTAGGAAAGAGACAGGTAAAATAGGCAGGGAGCAAGAAAGAAAGACTTACCGACTCCAACCATGTAGGGAACAACACTCGATATCTCTTCAACCTCGACGTAGAATTCGTTGAGGATTTTGTCGTATTCAGCGCCCTTGTCGCTTGTGTTAAGGGGTTTGATGTATCCTCCTTTCTCTTCTTTGAGCCAGGCATCGGCGTAGGCGATGTCGCCAACTGTGATTGCTGTTAGCAAACGGACTTGAGAGTAAAAGTACTGAAAAGGTCCGTAGATATTTGGATTGAAAGAAATTCCTCGAGAAAAAAAGATATCTCGTATTCTGCACCTGTGACTGGTAGATCGACGCAGAGACTGAAATCATCTAGAACATGGCGGGACTTGTGAAAAAGAATTTTGAGGGGATCAATAAAAGAAAAAAGAAAAAAAGTACTCACCATGCCAGACAAAATCGTAACCCCCCTTAAACGCTTGCAACGAATCAATCGAAGTCTTCTCCCCAGGCTTCAATGGATTAGCCGCCCCGGTCCCAACCGTCGTACTTAGCCCATCCGGACCCACTACAACGAATCAGCACTATATTTTTTTTCTAAGAGGGGAGAGAAGTCGAAAGGACGAAACTTCCTCTCAACCACTGAGAAAAAGAAGTTAGGAAAAAGGAATAAAGGAAAAGGCTGCCTACTAGTCCCCATATCCCCCACCATAGCAAACTTAAAAGCCTCCCCATTCCCTACCGCTCTCGCTGTCGTAAAACTATACGTCTCATTATCGCACTGAATCCGATACTGATACTTAGTATCTGCTTGCAAGCCAGAAATAACAACGTGGTTGTTCCAGGTGGAGGAAGTGGCATAGGTGACGGATTGGTCTGAGGAGACGCAGTTTTCGTGAGGGTGGTTGCAGCCGTAGCACACGGTGGGGTTGTTCAGTTTCTGGTTGGTGTTCCAGCTGACGGACATACCGCTATCGCCATTTGCGTAGGCAAGACGGATTTGCGTTGGGTCGGTTTTCGCGTTGCAGTCATTTTTGTGCTGTTGTTGATGTTGTTGTTGGTCAACTGCCGCAAGAGCGGTGCTGGTGAGCAGGGTTGCGGAACCGAGCACTCTCAATGAAGAGAAGAGCATTGTGAAAATTGACTGGTGACCTTGCAACCTGAGACGTGGAAGACAGAAAGAATGTCTCATAGAATATATAAGAAAGTCTTTGGTTCAAGAAAGTAGGATCTTACGGTAGCACGTTGCCCACGTGCTCCTTGCCCTCAATTGAGGCGTTTACTTCACCCGCTTTCGGTATGACACTGAGCGATAATAATTCGTTAGGTCCCCTGGCGCCTTGCATGCGTTTCCTTCTAGAAGACGGGAAGAAGGTACAGGGTGCACAATCCTGCTATCAACGTTCCACGGTTAAATCTTTTGATTCGACAAATAGAGTTATTTTTGCAAGGATACACATAACTCCGCCCTGGGCCCTGACGCTAATTTTCCCCAGTTAGGGAGGAGACCGACGGAGATCGATAGCGAGCAGCCAATCAGTGAGTTGTCAATACAATTTCTCCCGCCTATAGGAACACAAGTTACCGAAGTGAAATCTTCGAAGTGCTGATCTTGAGCTCCTCTATTTCGCTAAACTCAGACCCCCACAGCGGGGAGGTATCCAGCGTCAACAGAGCAAAATCACGAAACCAGAAAACCCCTATACCTCGTAACAAACTCCCCCACAGCCTCAACAAACTTCTCTACATGATCCGAAGTAATCGGTAAACTTAAAGCAACGAAGGCCCGCTGCGCGATGTAAATCCCTTTTTCGAGTAGGAAATGCCAGAACAGAGCGCGCAGACTGGCCTCGCTTTCTCCTGAGAAATGGATGCAGAGCATGGAGCCTTGGCCTGTTACATAGATTTTTGGTTTTCCTGGGGTTTCTTGCGATGAGAGGGTGAGGGATTCGAGGTCTTTCTGAAGTGAGGTTGAAGTTGAGGATGTTGTGGAGTGAGAGTTGGAATTTGGAGGAGAGGAAATGTTGGTTTTAGAGAGAATTTCTTCGATGCCTTTTCTCAGGGTTTCTCCGAGGGCGTTGAGCTCTTTTACCTTTTGCTCAGAGTAGATCTCCATGCCTGCGCAGCCCGCGGCCATGGTCACGATGTTATTGTTGAAGGTTCCGGAGTGGCTTAGGATGAGGGAGCGGGGGTCGAACATGGACATTATGTTGGTGCGGCCACCGAAGGCACCGAATGTCATGCCGCCACCAATCCATTTTCCGAGTGTGACGATATCGGGCTTTAGGCCGAGGGAAGAGGAGAGACCTGAATAATACAGACGGGAGGTCATTACTTCGTCGACAATGAAGAGAGCACCGCGGGTATGGGCTGTGGTTTCTAGGTAGCGGAGGAAGGGGCTGGTGCCGATGATGCAGCCGCCGCTGCCTCTGTTGGGGTGAGAAGTTAGCTTATGGTTATATGATTTTGAAAGCATCAGAGTTATTTTGGAATGGCTGATATGTGTTTATTTTCATCTTGTGGGTATCGAATTGCCAGAGAACGAAAATCCAGGCACTGGGAAATGACTTACTGAATCGGTTCAACCAAAATTGCTGCAAGAGAGTCCTTTGGTAATGAAGAGATGATTTCCTTTGTGCCAGGAATATCATTGTAGGGACAGATGACGAACTCATGCGGAAGATTGACATTAGTTGGAGAAAGGTTGTTGGCAAAGTAGAGTGTGCCGCCGTGATAACCATTGCTAAAGACGATGATTTTCTTGCGGCCTGTAAATGCTATAGCTACAGCAATAGCCATAGTGTTTGCTTCTGTGCCAGAATTTGTAAAGCGGACTAGCTCAACACCAGATTGGGAGAAGCGTTTTGTTATCTGTGCAATATTAGTCGAGATGAAATGAACGTGAGTGATAATTAAGAAGCAGAACCCTTTTTGAAGAACCCGAAATTTGTAACAAACTCAATGCAATTCGAACCGTGAAGAAAAGGAGTTTTGCCAGTGAAGGTCATTTTCATACCTTTCTGGCCAACTCTCGCTCATATTCATTCGGTCCTCCATAGTTCCAGCCTTTCGACAAGGCTTCTGTAATCGCCGAAGAAATCTCCTCGTTCGAATGGCCATATATACCAGCAGTATATTCACCGAGAAAGTCAATATAGAGATCTCCATCGAGGCTGGTTAATTCGCAACCCTTGCCCCCCACTTTTGCGAGTTAGAAAATGATGCTTCAAATGAGGAGACTAAGATGACTTGTGGGAAGAAATAGAAGAAGGCGAAAGGGCAAGTACTAAAAGTAATTGGAAAAGGGCTTGTATGAATAACAGTCCTTGTATTTCCACCCGGAAGGTCATGGCAAGCTTCATTGTGAGCGTTCAAACTCTTTGCATTTGAGACGGTATATTTTGCTTGAACGGAAGCTAAAGTGGCAGCGACAGGATCAAATGGAGAGGCGGGTGATCTGGTTGATTTGAAGGAGGACTGGGATCCGGAACGAGAATGGCCATGATTTTCGGTGTTTCTGTTGGAAAAAGCTGCGGGTAGTTGTCGAGACATGTGGCGTAGTAACTGCATGAAGCTCTCCCTGAGCCTCGAATATTAAATTTTGATTTCGATCTGAGTACGAACCGCTAACAAATTGAACAAATCAAATCAGACTATCTGCTCTATTTTTGTGTAAAATGGCAAGTTTAGTGGTGATTTCTTTTAGTGAGAGACTAGGGAGACGCGTTCCTGGCGTCGTGCAAGCCAGCCGAGGTTCGCTGAGGCCACCATCAACGTCGCAACATCACCGTCAACTGCCAAACCAAGTCATCTTACCAATACCCTTTCTTCATTTCTCAACCTCTTCATGACACTCGATAACTGACCCGGTACACACCCTCAACGAGCCACAATGGCAGAGCAAGACCAAGCATCGAAAGATGCCGCAATGCAGCAGCGAATCATCAAACACATGAATGCAGACCATCAAGAGTCCCTCTCGTATTACCTACGACATTACACACACCTATCCTCCCGCGAAGCTCGCTCCCCCACTCTCGAGACCATTTCCTTCGAAGCCATGAACATCCGAACTCTCGACGGCAAAACCCACAAAGTGGCCTTCAAACCACCCATGAAAAACTGGGGCGAAGCCCGTACACGTACGGTCGATATGGATCGAGAATCTCGTGAGGGGCTTGATATCAGCAGCATTCGAATCACGGAATTCTACCCTCCAAAGTCAACTGCTCATATCGTTGTTATCGGTGGATGCCTCCTAGCACTCGTATCGTTTGTCACAAGGAGCCAGATGATGGAGGGAAGTTGGATGTATAAGAATGTCTTGACTTGGTTTCCTGGAGGTCCAGACATGTTCCATTGGGTTGTCAAAATGATTGCTGCGCCAGTCGTTGTTCTACACGCCTTCGAAGCTTTCCTGTTGGATAGAACGAGGTTGCGGAAATATGGTGTTGAAAGGGGATCGTCACTTTGGTGGAAGTGGATGGCGATGTGCTTTTTAGAGGGGTATGGCTGTTTCCAAAGGATCGATGCCGCTGTTAGGAGGAAAAAGGAGGCGGCAGAGAAGGAGAAGCATTGAAGCAGGGCTTTTTAAGTTTACGACGTAACGAAGCTAATGCGGACGTTGGGAGGTTTCTGTGCATTCTCCGGGACATACAACACTGGCTTTATTGAATGGCTTTTGCAGTTACATTCCCAAGGATGTCTGTTGATATTAGTTGAGCAACAAAGTTGAAGTCATACTTGCTATCAAAGTAGAGCTGAAATCATCTCATGCGGGCACTTCTTCCAAGCTCCCATTCTTCAGCCATTACCGGTTTCAATTATTTTTGTAGCTTTTCGCTTGTTCGAAGTGGTGTATGCTCATTTAACCGGTGTCTGCTAACAGATCTCGAAAATAGAAGACATTTTGTGGTTAGTGTTTAGATACTATACCGCCAATACCAAGATCCACCCCTCCATTCTGTGCGGATACACGGCCATAATTGTTCTCAACAAACGAGATGGCATAATTGTTCAATGTACTTGTACTTAAAATTTATGCCATTTAACAAGTATAAGTTCACCTCTTCCAAAATGCAATTTACTCTGTATAATCTTGTCTTCCCAGCAAAAAGCACTAATCTTATCTTCTATGTTTGATAAATACGATCGAACGCCTTCAAGTTTCGCTTTGACCCATTCTCTTCCAACTCCGATTTCAACTCTCCACTCCTCATCTTCATCTTCCTCTTTCACCTCGAGGACTTACTAGCCTGATCAAATTGTCTGATTTGCCACACGATACATTGCCGGAAACAATGCTGCTACACACCTGATATTGCGTGCCGGAAACCTTACGCGCTCTCCTCGATTGGTGAGCCTTGACACACTTCAGCACTCTTCCCTATTCTTTATCTCAATCTCCTTTTGTCCCGAAGCCGCATTGGTTGGGCCCAACTTCCTTCAACATCGCTGCAAGCTATCAAGAACAGCACCTGGCAATATATATACCATGGACAGTCGGAAGCATGGGGAAAGCTTATTCGGCCAGCACACGGACCGTGTCGAGTCTCGTGAGCAGATGGCAACAGAAAACCCCCGAAAAAGACCTCGCACAGATAACAATGACCCAAAAAAAACCAAATTCGTCTACGCCCATCAACTCTATCAGATGCTCCAACGGGTGCAGCTCCGCCTGCAGCTCCACCTGCGACAACATTAAACCCCGAAGATATTAACAAAATCGAGATTTCCTTTCCCCAGCATACCGAGAAATCGTTCAGGAAATTGGCTAGAGACCAAAGATTTGCAGTCGTACCCGCACATCGATTACTTCCAAGAGAAAGTGCTCAGTTCAAACATATGGAAAATTTAGGTCGGGGTAGTTCCGGTGTGATGGACAAAATCGAACCCGCCAGCGAACAGCATCTTTATCGTCTTCCAGGAAAAGTATATTCCCGGAAAGTAATATTTTGGAGAACCGCCAGGAAAAGGGGGATGTGCTCAATGAGCTTGCACAACTCGACTTGGCAAGATTGCTGCGACATCCGCACATTATCACTATAATAATAACATATGAGGAGGAAATCGGCTTTGGAAGACGGCAATATGGAATAATCATGAATCCCGTTGCGGATTGCACTCTTCGCCCCTCCTTGGCAAAATACAATTCCTGTCGCACTCCAGATCCGCACTTGCAAAAGACCGTTCAAAAATAGTTTGGCTGCTTGGGAAGTGCATTGAGTTATCTGCATGTGAGCGACATTGTACATGGAGGGTTGAAGCCTTCGAGCATTGTGGTCAAGGATGGCGACGTTTTCTTGACAGAATTCGCCATCTCCAACCACTTTGAGAAAACATAGATGCTAGTCAAAGATTCTTCCGGTCTAATTAGCCCGTTTGACATTTATTAAGCACCCGAATTCGAAGTTCAGCCGTTCGGTCCTGAATCAGATATATTCTCTTTAGGATGTATCTATGTCGAGATGTTAACGGCAGCAGCTGGGATATCTCTTGACAAACTCGACGTGGTATTTTGGGACGGCTTGTTGAAATTCGCAGGCCGTACAGTGATCGACTCCCAAAAACGATGGAATGGAATGGCTAGCATCATTGCAGAGCTATGTGCCACCTACCTGTCCCCCGGGATTAATAAAGTGCTGCCAGTGCATGCTGCTGCATAAATCTACAGAACGTTTGTCGGCCTTCAAAGTAACGAAATTCATATTCGACGCGGATCCAAAGTTTTGGAAGAATGCCCAGCATAAAAGAAACTGCGAATGCCTCTCGGCTTGGGAGGGAAATGAGGAAGAAGGTTGCAGAATTAAGATGCAAGTATACCTAACTTTTGACTCTGCTTCTTTACTGATATCTCCTTAGTTCCAGCCCCGCGATTGGTAGGTTAATGTCGTTCGCATCTCCAGGGATATCTTATAAAGTGCCTCTAGATAGGTGAGTTCCGAATTTCTCACCATAGCCTAAGGCTAACTTGTCTACAGAATGCTCGAAGGGGGGACGGTATGCCCACATTGTTCCCAATCGTTCGATCACTTTTTAAACGTGCTGGTACATGTCATCGAGAAGCATCAGGATGTGATCCAACAAGATAATGCATAATCTGCACCTGCAATGGATGTGTTTGTCAACCTCCATTCGACGACGAATATCGATACCTGGAGCGTTTACATCGTTTTCACAATGAGGCGTTTCGGTCAAAAATGGAATGTATTCGTCGTGGATAAAAATGCTTCGTGTACGATTGGGACAAATATCGCGAGCATGCCATCAAGAAAAATCATAGCAAGCGGGGCACCCGAAGGCGCATTTGGGCTTGTGCCGGAACCTCGTCGATCCGTACTCAATTGCATTTCCACGATTCTCTTTCCTGCGAATTTCCATGTGCGTGGAAAAGTTGTGGAGCTGGAAGTCTAGAAGAGTCTATACATAGCTGCGCTACATGCGGAAACTAAGAATGATCATTGGTCCAGCGCGCAATGTCGTTGGCTGCTGCGCCTGGAATGGCGTTAATGACACTCTGAGATAGATTTAAGCCTATTTATCCAATGAGTTTGTGGGAATCTTCAGCAGCTTTCGTGCATTTTGATTGGTAGTCAGCAGTAAGCATGACTCCCTTGGCCTTTCTCCAGCTGCTCTCAAAGCCTGTGGCGTAATATTCTCAGCTTCACAGCCACCTCTCCAGAGAATTCACGATGCCTCAGGGATACAGCATGCAGAAACAACCAGTACGATTTCGCAAGTACTTTTTATAAATGGACGAGGTATCCCATAGTTGAGATAGCATCCAAAACACAATCAACCATCTACCACTTCAATCTCATCTTCCTATTCCTTTTCGTTTTTTTTCCATTATCTCTTTTCGACACTCTTTACAGTAAACAATCTTCCTTTTCATCACCTCAACAACCAACCAAAACAATCATCAAAATGCAATTCTCTACCCTTTTCCTCACCGTCCTGCCTACCTTGGCCCTCGCAGCACCCACCCCACTCTCACCCCGCTTCAGCGGCATCGACAACAGCGACATCACCACGGCCCTCAATAACTGGCTCCAAGACACTGGTTTCGTCTCCTCCTTCCTCGACTACGCCGTCTCTATGTCCCCCAACTCACCCCCCAACCTCCTCACCGATGCGGCTTCCGCCCTGGCCGCCGAGCTCGACGAACTCAATCACAAAT
>JAAMPI010000923.1:0-22953 GCA_013054445.1 Cudoniella acicularis | reverse complement strand
GTCTATAAGACTAAGCTTGCGGACGATTCACGTGGCTTACGGACTATTCACGTGACTTACGGATAGATCACGTGATTTACGGGACTCATGGGATAGTCCAACAGCCCGCAGCGAGCTTAGAAGCGTCGTGAGCTAATAGGCTTACTGGTAGAGCTAGAAGGCTCCGCAGGAGCCGCTAGCGGCGCCAGTGAGCCTTGGCGAACAGCTTCAAAGCTCGTAATCCTTATATTACCTGCTTTTGACAATGGTGAATTATGGAATCTCAAAGGCATGTCAGGAATGCAAGCAGAGAAGGAAGAAAGCACGTTATTCTCGAACTTCAAATATAAATAATCGATCATGCTAATAACAAGGTGTAGTGTGATGAGACACGCCCGGTAAGTTAGAATATCATTCGAGAACTGCCAATCACTAGGCACGCGCACAATATCCCCGACCTGGAGTATTGCAGTTCATTGAGGCTAAATTCTTCCCTACTCATTAGTCGTGCCTCAGATGCACCAGAGGCAGACGTAAATGTCCTGGGTATCGACCCGAGACCGATCTCCTCTTTCGAAATAGTTGCGGAGAACAGCATCAATCATCAATACGTCAATATTCTAATGAGGATGGTCAACATGAAGCGATGCCAAAGTCTATTCTCCCATGCGAACTGGGAAATCTAAATTGGCCCGAAATAGAGAGCTCGGCTTTTCAAACATTCATCTCCGACTATTGCATTTCTTCATCAAATCGCACAGTATCTCGCGGATATCTGAATGGTCTTGAATCTCTAATTGAGAAAGCTGGGCCAGGGTCAACTATTGCAAAGTCATGTAAGATTATCTCTTTGGCAAACCTTGGGAAGAAGGCAGCTAGTCCTATGCTTTTACAGAAAGCTGAGACGTTGTACTTTGACTTACTTCCCTCCTTCCGCTGGACCATTTCCAACGAAGGCAAGTCCACGACCATTCACTCACTTATAACTGCTGTGCTATTGGGTCTGTATGAGGTGAGTATTGCGTGTGCACAAGTTATAAATACGTTATTTGACGTTGATAGATCATTACGAGTACTAGTACCGAACTGGGCTCGCATGTAGCTCATGCCCGAGGGGTATCAGCCATTCTCACGAACAAACATTCGCCATTTGACCTTGTTTGTGGGGGCCAACTCTTTCAGCTTCCCAACCCCCTCTCCCTCAAGGACTTGGACATTGAGGACCCTGAAAATATATCCACACCTACTCTCCAGATATCAGAAAAATTCAGTATTATTTGTATGCCATTAGTAAATTCCCCATGGGCAACACTTGATCCAATCTTTGTTAAGACAATATCATTGATACGGAAAGCGGAGAAGTTGTTGGCCGATGAAACAGAAGCAACAGTAACCGATGATCTCCAGCTTCTCAAGCAGGAGGCTGAGCTACTAAGGACGGATTATCAGAAGTGTGTAATAAACCTCTCAAAAGAATGGAGATCAAGCTTGATTGGTATTATACCTAGCAATTATAATAGTGTGAGGTAAGTCCATCGGCTGCAGCTTCAATTCCAAGGTAGCTTGAGAGATACTACAATCTAGGCTTTCAAAAACTTCGAATGTTTCTCGAGCATAGGCGAAGTTTTTCGAATCCTTTTGTCCACTTTGGTATTCATAGCTAACCTTGAGATATTGGAGACCTGAAGTAGGCTACTGGCCAGGATCTGTCTTAGGCTACTATGATCGTAAGCAATGGTCTGGTCTTATATCCCCACTATAGCTACTAACGATCTCCAGTTTATGTTGCTTGTATTATCAACTCCTACCACAAATCTCAACTTTTGGTGTTGGACGTTATAGTCCGCTGTCATTGGGCCACCACACATTTACCTCAAGATGCCGAAATTGACCCTTTGATTTGGGAAGAGGCCCAAAAACTCGCATTGGACATTGCAGCTTCTATCCCATATTACCTAGCGGAAAACGTGCAAGTATTTTTGAACCAAGCTCTAGCTTCGGATATGACATCTAGGGCGATGATCCCTGGCCCATCAGTAGGCGGCTTGCTTTTAATGCACACTCTATATAGGGTATCGAAGTTGTCCGTGGTCGATCCGGTGCTGAAGGGCTACCTGAAAGACTGTCTGGCGTGGGTTGGACGGAATATGGGAATCGGTCAAGCTACTATGCTATCGGAGGTAAATTAAATGAAAGGCACCTTTGATTGAAATGTAATACTGACCGAATCGGTAGCATACTTCTATGAATCTGTCTGATTATGTTACACAAGCGCATGTTTTGATCTGGGCAGGTATGCTTATCTAATAGGTGGCTTGTTGTTACGCGACAGCTCCTATTGTAACATTTTTGCTCTTTTATTAGTTCGCTTTGCGCCTCAGATGCTCCTCTAGGCTAGACATGGTTAGCGTTGCGCCTGTGACATCTATCTTTCTTTTTGCAACACTACAGTGTCCCCCGTTACTTGTTGCAGTGGCTTCTAAGGCTAGACATGGTTAGCGTTGCGCCTGTGATATGTATCTTTCTTTTTGCAACACTACAGTGTCCCCCGCTACTTGTTGCATGAAATCATTAGATTGCATGGCACGGACAAGGAGCTGACGCGGCCACGCATTCACTTGAATAGGGACCAGTTCCGTGGCAACTCGTTTATATAAAGGCTGCCAGTTTGTGTTCCGCTCTCTTAATCCTTATACATTGCAATCTTGAAGGTCAGCAACCGAAGATCGCTGACAGCGCACATCGTCGAGGGAGACAATCATGCAAAACAAACTCGTTCAATCCTTTAGACATGACTGGCGGAATGTCCTGCCAGCAGGAGCGCCTGGATGCTCCCAGGGCACTCCCTACTCTTTTTGGGTGAAGGAAGGCCATCCCACCAAGCTCGCCGTCATCCTTTCCGGCGGTGGCGCATGCTGGACGGGAGAAAACTGTGCGTTGCATGGGAAACCGTTTTACCGGCCCTTTGCCGGCCTTGAAGGGGATCCGAGTAATTTTGGCGGGGTCTTCGACACCGACAACCCGGAAAACCCGCTCGCTGACTATACCATAGTCTATCTTCCCACCGCCAACGGAGATGTCTTTCTTGGCGACTCGGTCATGGTCTATGATGTGCCTGCCATGGGCGGCCAGCCTGCGGGCAAGATCAATATCCTGCACAAGGGCTACGATAATGCGGCGTCTGCCTTAGATTGGATGTTCAAGACTTACCCGGATTCCAAAACCGTCGCCGTGATGGGGTGGAGCGCAGGAGCGATCGCATCGCCCATTTACACTCATATCGTTGCTCAACACTATCCGGACGCCTCTGTCACCCATTTTGCAGATGGCGGGGGCGGCTATCGCGTGGGCGAAAAACTTGCACCGCTCTTCAAATCCTGGGGGACGGCGAACGTTTTAAAGAGGGTCAAGGGCTTCGATGACTTGAGCATGGACGGCCTGTCATTTGAGGATCTCTATATTCGAGCGGCCGAGCTCCATCCTGAAATTATCTTTCACCAATACAACGAAAGGCACGATGATATTCAGGCCCTTTTCATGCGGCTCATGAGTGTGGACGCCCCCGATGTCCCGGCGAATTTGGACGACGCCCACGCCTATATCCGCGCGAAGATTCCCAATTTCCGCACCTATACCAGCTGGGGGCACGACGAAAACATCATCGGCGGGTACTATGACGCTGTGCTAGCAAAAAATGCGCTGGACAATCGTGGACGTCCCCATGTGCTGGATAGGTTCTATACTCGTCAGACCAACGGTGTGCAATTCCTCGGTTGGTTTACTGCGGCCATTACAGGTAACCCGGTAAAGGACGTGGCCTGCGTGGACTCCGAGACCCCTGAGTATCATTGGACGCGCCCTAAGTTTCCTTAGTAGAACGTTCGCAAGGAACCATGTGTGTGGGTACGAAAGGGGGTTGCCATAATTCTTGCACCACCCCTTCCTCTTACAGGGTTGGTTCTGCTATTGAACTGAGGCATATATAGTAATATATCCACGCTGCTCTAATAGGGCGTTTAAGCTCTCCTTATAAGAACCTTTTTAATCCTTTGCGAAAGAGAATTGATTCAAAGCGTAGCTTTTTTTTACATTCGAAGCCCCCCTGCACGTGACCACTGGGGATCAATTTTGTTCACGTGATCATAGAAAGTAACAACACGTGATAAAAGAGGTAAAAACTAAGAATTAGTAAGTTTAGATAATAATGATTTTGGCATATATTTAGGAGCTAATTAACGCGTGAAATCTCTCTAAAATTAGAGCCGGCCTTATAATATGAAATAAGTGATTTTGAATCAAATCTTTGGATCACGTGCATTACACGTGATTATAGCCTTTGAGGATGATTTTAATTGACGGGGTCTAATAATTGCCTCTACCGGTTCTAGAGGTGAAGGTTATCATTCTAAAGCTATGCTTTTATCTCCCGGGAGTACCCTAATCACGGCCCTTGATGTGACCCAGGGAACTCCTTATGTCATGTGACTGGCTGTCGCTCCAGCGCTGTCACACTTGCTGCCTTTTTCTTGCCTATCTTGGGACGGTGGTTTCTCGCGATTGCAAGCAAAAGGGAGGGTTTGCCATAGACAGAATGTGAGAATTTCTTTATATTACTAACCTGGTAAATCGGAATTCTAGTAATGAAAAAAGTAGAGCGTTAAAGGCAGACAGGAATTGTCACGGGACTAGCAGATTGAGTTCGTCACAGGAATGGTTAAGATAAATAGTAAGGAGAGCGGGCGAGAGAAGAGAACTTAAGGGCAAGAGTCGCGGTAAAGAGGAGAATCAGGACTGCATTGCAAGGCAGAATTCCAACTCCACCTCTGCAATAGCATTAATGCACAACACTAGGATAGTGAGTCTGGGAGCCCATTCTGATACCAGGAGCCTATCACGGCCCCGGGAGCCTTCTCGCCAGGAGTTGACACTCTCGGCAGCAGCGCGACTGGGGAAGAGCACATCCCAGGCAAGAGGGGTGAGCAGAGGTGAGGTGGTGGAGTGCACACAAGAAGGCCGGTGAGGATGGGTGAGGTTGAGGTGAAGCGAGGGTAAGTAAAGCGGCGATGTATCACGTGCGCAGTGGCTTGGTGCACACGCAAAGGAAGGTGAGGATTGGCGCGAAACAACAGGCAAGGTTGTTTTTTGGACCGCTGCCTTACGCCGTCGAATATGATGCCGAGGCTCAAGACAACCGTATGGAAGCTAAGGATACGCCCCAGGCACAAAGGGACAACGATTTGGATGCCGAAGAAGAGAACCTAATGAGTGAGCGCGACCTTGAGATGGAATTTCAGGCTGTGTTGGACGCAATGGGTCATATCAATCTGGATGACGAGGTAGATACCGAGCACAGAATCACACAATCACTCGTATCTGAGGAACGCTCGCGTCTCGAGTTTACTGCCGAGGATGAAAAAATAATCTTGGCTTCTGTTGGAGAGCAGACATCTCCAGATCTGACCGATGAGAGGATTGAAAGATCGATTGCAAATTATCGCACCCATTACTTCACAATCCTCACAAATACCATAAAGTTCATGTTCGTAATGGAATCAACTAAGTCTCACATCGGTGTTTGTCGAGAATGGATGATGTTTTTTATCGCAAACGCCACGAAAGCGTGTCGGGAACGCCTGCTTCGACTTCTGACCGACTCTAGATTTCAGCCTACGAGTTTTCAGTACATTCTTGGGAGTGATCATTGGACAAGGGACATGATGGATGACTTTCCTCGACTCAATATCAACTGTTTTGGGCCACTAAACAAGCACTTTGCTAGTTACGTTGGCGTGGTCCATGAGCGACACAATGAGGATCACCAAACTTGGGTGTACAAAGGCAGCGCAATAGCTTTTCCTAATGGCGAGGCGCGGAGAATGCTCGAAGGCTACCGACTCGAATCGGAGCGAGGCCACGACGAGATTATGAGGTGAAGGAAAGGTAATGTGTTAGGCAGAAATGGAAAAGGGCTCTTCATCCACGAAATAATGACCACTCCAGGCGCTGACTCCTTCTTCGTCCCAATCACGCGATATCCACCACAGTTTGGTATTGCTCAGAGATTTAAAGTGCAATTGCTAGCTGTGGTATCCGAGTACTCATTGATCGTCTTGCTTGGTGGCTGTTTGCCTGCACCCGAAAATTTAACCCCCCCCCCCCCCACGGAGCCATTCCTTGTCGTCTATAGCCTTGCTTAGCCAACATCTCATAGTCCATGTGCGGCCTCCGGAGACCCCTACACCTCCGTGGTTTGGTGCTAACAAGCTACTCCCTCTTTTTCAACCCTACGTACCTGTCTGGGGATTGTTGACGACCAAAATTCCGGGTAGCGACTGCTCATCACGATGGGCTCAGGTTGACCGTATGCTGCGGGAGCATTGGCAGAACACTGACCTGTTATATCTCCCCTATTCAACTGGAATTAGAATTTTGTCGGAGGCCGGCGTGGATGACAATCGTGGCAACAGGTATGCCCTAAGATCGCTATATAGCGGAATTCTAGAAGCACGGGGGTAATCGTACCAGAGCGGTCGAATTGTAGCATTGAAAATCTTCACCGTTCTCTGGGTAGCCATCATTCAGCATGCCGAAGCCACAGGCCTTATGACGAGCCCATTTGACGGTGCCTACAAAGTAGAAGATGGTGGCCTTGATTGGGGAACCATCGCAAGACGCGCTTAATTCGTATCTCCACCAGAGCTGCGGACTCGGTTCGATAAGGAAAATTGCCGTTGTATGTTCTACTCTGAGGGAGAAAAGAATAAACGGGTCAAGTTCTCGTAAAATTGGGATCGTCTGCGACGTGAGTACTCCCCCTGCCCTTTTAATACATACCTGAATAATAGAATGGCTAATCTGGTGACCAGGATGTCTACCAAAAGTCTTTTCATCCTCAACACCTTCCTTGAGGCTTCCATTTTTGGTCCACAAAAGATGTTTACTAATAATCCGGGCTGAAGTCTCTACCTCTATCACGAGGGAAGGCTTATTCGAAACACACGACGGTACAGTGTCATCGCCGGCTCGTGACGAACAAATCGAAGCAATTGCTGAAGACGTCTTCCCTAGGGTCAGAAATCAACTTCAGGGAGACATCGAGAAGTGGTCTTTGGTGAATGTGACCAGGGAGGACTGGGACAGCCATTCGTTCAAGCACCTTCTATTCCTTCTCATTAAATCTGAGCTGAGCTTTGTGTGTTCTGGCTTATCAAAAGCTGATTGGGACTCGTGACAGCTACTGGAAGAGGCTGATGAAGAATGGATGGCCATGATGGGGCGTAAGTTCAACAAACTGGATGCATGGTCTGGACTTTCTGGGCCCTCTCCAATGTATGCGGCAGACAGTGGATGTCTCGATGACGAAACGAAAGAGATTTTAAGTCGCATACAAGGTGACAAAACTTAGGGGCCGATGGTTGATCAAGCTCGCTCCTAATCATATAGCGATATAGTCCTTGATTCGCCCGAACGATGGGTGTTCGAGCCAGAGGGCGACGAGGAACCCTTTCTCCTCTTGGAAATTGACGGGAGCACAACGTACAAAACGTAGACAATGTTCAGAATACCCTTGCAGTCAAGATCAACAGCAGGTTCATCGGCCACCCAGAATGAGAATACTAAGCCCAGTCCCTAAGCAAGCAGCCACCCCGCCCCAGCACTATTCCAACTTGACAAGCCCTGCGAGCGCTGTGGAGCAAAATACATCTGGAGATACCAAGCGGATCATATTAAACACTTGAAATCATGCAAGGGAAAGTACAAGAATTGCCAAGAGGCAAACATCGCCTGCAAAGTGCGTGGAGGTTCAAACACCTGCTCGGGCTGTCGGGGAAGGGGTGTTCTCTGCGAAGACTTCTCGCATATTCTGGCTGTTGAAACAAAGACGTTGACCTGTGAGCGATGTGGGACAACAAAGACTTATCTCAGCCAAGGCACTCCACACAAGTCACACTTGGCATCTTGCAAGGGCAAGTGCGAGAGCTGCAGGGACGCAGGAACCCCCTGCGAAGTGCTCGGTAATTCAAAGGCCTGCTCATCCTGCCAGGAAGAGGCGTTGTTTGTGGGAACCTCTCGCATAGAAATTCTCAACTTAAGACAACCTGCGAGCAGTGTGGGGTGAAGAGAGCATGGGAGAGTTTTAAGGCTCATTTGATCAGCTGCAGGGGCAAATGCGGAGACTGCCGAGAACCAGGCATTCCTTGCGAAAAATGGTCTAAGAAGTGCAAGAGCTGCGCTAAGAACAAACTGCTGTGCGGGGATTACTCGCGCGAGCGCCGGGTGAAAACTTGCGAAAAGTGCGGAGTAGGCAGACAGTACATTACTCCCGGTGCTTTCGAGAAGTATTGTGGAACATGTAGGGCAAATGTAGAGACTGCCGGGATAGAGACATCCCTTGCAAAGGAGGGTGGAGTAGGGCAAGATGCCTAAATTGACAAGAGAAAAACTTGCACTGCGGAGATTATTCGCACAGCGAAGGTTTTTCAAAAGCTTTGAACAAGTAAAATTGTAATTATTAGTTTAAGTAAGGAAGAAAGTTACGTCTCAAAGACTACGGATAATTAGAAAATGTCAAAATTTCGAAATCGTAAAATACCTTTATTTTTATATGTATTTTTTTTTTTATAAATTGAATTCTTTTTATATTTCGTTATATATTTCGTTTTTTTTGTTTTATTTTTTTTTGGTTATTTTTAATGTTTTAGCGCTCTCAGTTCCAGATTGGTGTTCTCGAGAATTTGTCGAAATGTCGAAAAAGCAGCAGCGGTCAGATCTTAGTTCCGGGGCTCGAGAACCAATCAGTATCCGATTTCACAGGCCGATGAGAATTGGGCTATCTCGACAGTCTTTTCACTCACAAGCCTCAGCTCCTAACAGACTACGGATTTATGTATTGCTACTGTTTAGATAATCCCTTTTGGAATTTTGGAATCCTGGAATTCGTAAATGGGGCCTTGGCGCTACTATAAGGCTTCTCTTCTTGTCTAGACACACCCTAACCCAAATACTTGGATACTTGGATCCTGGATTAAGTCTTCAGTAATTAACTACATGAGCTCTTTACCTGCTTGATAATTCTTCATCCCGACTTTTCTTGATTCTCTTGCCGATACAAAGCACTAAAAATCGCGAATTTTGCACCATAGGTCGTCCGGTTCGCGGTAGTTCTAGACATGCAGTCTTAATAAGTGCTGGAAAGCTGCCGCAGGAGCCTGGCTGGGCAGGTTGGGCGTGGTTGTAAGTCGTTGTTACGGAATACCTGAAAACGTGTCGAAATGCCCGTTCAGTGAAAGCTTGGATGCATTAGAAAAGCGGGTCGTCGTGGCAGAAAATAGAATACCGAAAGCCCGGAATTCGAAAAGCGCCACTCTAAGAGCGCCATATATTAATATTCCGTGAAAAACTTCCCTAGTGATGTTTAACGGCAAGGGCTCCTGAAACCCTTATGACTTTTTAGTGTCCATTCGTCCCCCCCCCCCGCTATCTTATCGATAGCTTTGCTATGCTAGTGGTCAAGAATGACAAAAAGATGCCCAGGTTACTGGTTCGCAGATTCTAGTTTAGACCTCCGCAGGGAAGGGTGCGATGCGGGATGGCGCGCGTGAAACTGAGTCCAGCGACCCACCAGTGCCGTGCCGGTCCGGTGCCCACCCCACCTTGCCTCTGAAGGTGAGCATGCGGAGGTGCAGTACTCTGTAGAAACTGCTCCATGCAAAATTCAATGATGACAAGGCAGAAATATACTCATCTTGCTCCTCAGATGGCTAAGGTTACTCGTTATTTGATGCTTCAGCGCTTGTTTAATGCGGACAGCCTCACCTCAGGTCGAATTCTTCGAAGCGCTTATTCGCATTCGCCAGCTTTGACAGGGGGCACAGCTAACTAGAATTCCTATCCCCTCGTCCGGCAGCCATTGCCTCACGCTAGCAGGGGGGTCTCGCTTAGACATCAAGCATAATTATTATATAGCTTTATATATAAATTTATTAGTAATATATATTAGTTATATAAAATCGCGTCTAGCAGTCCCTACCTTACACGTTAATATAGCCTACTTAAGCTTTAATTTAAGCTCTAGTTTAAGCCTAGAACCTACTAAGCCTACTAAGCTTAAACCTCGATCCCTTAAAGATATACTTTATAAATTTAGACTAATTAGTAAGGTTTCCTATACACTATTCAAGATTAAGTAGTCGCGACCTATAAGAGCTCTCTTACCCTTAACCTTTCCTATATAACTATACCTATATAACTACTTTACTCTCTTCTTTACCCCTAACCTCTTTTATATAATTACTATAAATATAAATCAATATATAAATATATATAGGATATAAGTAGTAGATAAAGGCTTATACGAATAGTTAGATCTACTTATAGAGGAGCTATATATATTTATTAGAGTAATTATATATATAGGGGTCTATAAAGAGCCTTAGGTTAAGATATATTAGAATATAGACTTTAATAAAGGTCCTTTATACTTAATATTAGGGTATATATTACTCTACTATTTTAAGTAAATCAAACGATATTACTATATCTCTTACCCTAAAACCGATTAAAAAGAGAAGTATTACTTACCCTCTAATAAGATCTAGTAATATAAGGTTAAGCCTCTAGCTTTAACTTTTTAAGCTTCCTTTTAGCGGTATTACTTACCTTCTTCTAAAGTGAGTATTAACGAGCTTATAGTTTAGTGTTTTAGTAAGTAAGTAGCCCCCCTCCTTTTACTCTTACCCCGCTAATTCCTTTAGGTCTTTATATACTTATAAGATACTAAATAAGCTAATTAAATAAGGCTATAAGATCTATAGAATCGCGGATCACAGATACTTATATAACTTCCTTTAGAGCTCACGAGAAAAGGGGTTATAAGATATACTCTACTAGCTAGGACTTACTAAAACAGTATACCTTATACAAACCCTTACCCTCTCACTCTTATAACATTATCTTACGATATATATAGATAATTACTTTACCTCTATACCCTTGTTTATAGAGCTATAAGCTTATAGGTTTAGTATAATAGGTACTATACGTCTATATAAAGAGTTCTCTTCTAGACTTATAATAATCAAGAAGCGATTTACTATAAAGCTTAATTAGAATACCCTTTTTAGAAAAGTAGTTAATAAGACGCTTTATCTAGCTTAATAAGATAATAATATTATCTTAGCTTTAAGTAATATATATACTATCTATACTTTAAATAACTTTTATAAAAAGGTTAGAAAACGTCTTATAAAGACGTTAATAAATAGAAGGATTATATAATAAGTATTTAATAGTAATCTTATAAAAGAACTATATATCTCTCGGTTTATTAATGATTATAATTAATATATAAGAGATATAGACCTAGTAAATCAGTTTAGGGAGTTATATAAGACTTACTAAATCACTTAATAGAACTAGTAGCCCCTCTTTTACTAGTTAATTAATATAATCTATATAAATATATATAGATTATATTAATTAAGTATAAAAGGAAAGCTCCTTATATACTTAGGGTTTAGGATAGAGCTTTATTATAAGCTTTTAAACTACTCTACTAAGGTAAAGCTATAAGGCTTACGAATTAGATTAAGTAAGAAGCGTGTATTTATACCTAAATTATAGTACTTATACTACTAGGAAAGGCGTCTAAAGCAAGGGAATTATAAGTAGTATACGTATAAACAGAGGTATAAGAAGGTCTTAGGGAAAGAGGTAAATAATAGGGCAACACGGTCAAGGGGAGGGTGCGTATTCTATAATATACCCCTCTATAAGGAGGGGCACTGCTAGGAGCGATATCATTTAGCTAATATATATTACTAATAAATTTATATATAAAGCTATATAATAATTATGCTTGATTTCTAAGCGAGACCCCCCTGCTAGCGTGAGGCAATGGCTGCCGGACGAGGGGATACCTAAATTTTATATGAGGCTTATTACACGTGACCAGCGGCTTTTGCGCTTGCAGCGGCCCTAAACCGCTCTGCTTATCTCCGGCGCACCCTCCGTTTCTGCTCACTAAGCCCGTCACGGCTGAAACTCAGATGCAGGAGTTAACCATCGAGGCTGAGAGCTGAGGGCAAAAGCTATTACCAAATCACTGGCAATAGTCTTCTATATACGCCTTGAATTAATCGCGCATGACAGCCGTGTTGCAACTATCAAAAGAGGCAACATAGCGTTGAAACCCACAGAAAATGGCGCCACTCTCTAAGCCTGTTCTTCAAGGTCAACCCTATAAATACTCTTCCCTCGTCAGCAAAAACGGGGAGAGATTTATCCGAGTTCTTACAATTCTCCCTAAAGGCGATGAGCGGCGACTCAGATGTTCACTCGAGATCATCGATCTCAATAAATCACCAGTCTATGATTGCCTGTCTTACACATGGAATGATCCATTGTATCACGAACTCTCCGCAGATCCCTCAAAGGCCAAAAAACAAACCGGTGACCCCATCAAACAAATCGAATGCGATGGGAAAATTATCTCTATCACCGAAAATCTCGAAGACGCGTTATTGCAATTCAGCAAAACCGGTTACATTTCAAACCACGTGAAAGGCTGTCAAGAGAACGAGCAAGGATTTATCTGGATCGATGCAATATGCATCAATCAAAAAGATAACGCAGAGAAAAGCGTTCAGATAGGGATGATGGATGAGATATACAGCGGAGCTCGAAGAGCCATCGCCTGGCTCGGAAGATGTGATGAGCATACTCATCCTGCCCTGGAAATCATCCAACGACTGAAATCCATCCCTCTCGAGAAGCGCCAAGTAACAATTACGGACTTTGAAGGTCCTGAATATCAATCCATTCTGGGGAATCCGCCAATTTCGTCTCAGCAGTGGAACGACTACGCTGCATTCATTCAACGAGCATGGTTCAACCGTGTATGGGTTATCCAAGAAGCATTTTTGGCAAAGCATATAGACGTGCTTTGTGGACCTCATGTTCTCTCTTGGAAGCACGATATGTGGGAGGTGGCGGAGTTCCTGAAAGATACGAATCTGGGAACTTTGCTTATGATACAAGCTGGTGGAGCAGCTCACCCGGATCGAAAATTTACAACTTATGTCAATAATAGCCTCAACAACCAGTGTCAGCTTGAGGCTATGAAAACCGAGGCGGCGCAGAAACCCCTCTCTCTCGAACGGCTGCTGGCGTACAGCCGTCATTTCCAGGCCACGCAAGCTCAGGATTACGTCTTTGGCTTACTTGGAATCTGGAAATTCTCTCAAGGAATGAAGGAATTGCCTAAGGACATGAAGCCAGATTATAGTCGGTCTAAGGAGCCCGACTTTGTTGCTCAAGTTTTCACGCGGTACTCTTGGTTCATAATTCAGGACACCGGAGATCTTAACATCCTCTCCTTGGTCGATGATGTATCTACTCGTCAACAAAAATGCCTCCCTTCTTGGGTTCCAGACTACAGTGTGGGATTCCATGTCCATCCCCTAGCTGGAGTTCGTCGACTTGACCCTGAACATCAGCGCTGGGATGCTAGTAAAAACTTCCCTTTCGAGGTACCTCTTCGGAAGGACTCCAAGAAATTGCCAGTGAAAGGCATCCTTTTCGACACCATCGAAGAGACGGCAGCTACTTACTCAGAAATCATGGATCAACATCAAATCAGCAGTTTGCTTAACCTCCTCGCCTGGTATCCAGCAGAGAAGTATCCCAGTGGAGGTTCACCTCTCGAAGCTTTTTGGAGGACTCTCATCAAGAATACCTTCTGTCAGCATCCAGCTAATGTCGAGGCCCGGGATGCGTTCCAGTACTTGATAGTGTGGCATGTGATGGACCTGGAAGACGCATCTGATGAGTTTGAAGAGAACGTCAACACGGATGAACTGTCAAGTCTGTTCGACAAAACAAAAACTACCATTGGAGAAATTAGCAGCAAGTACAAAAATTGCGCCGTAATACCGGACATGAATACGATTAATGATACTATCGAACAGTTGGGCAGCTTGGATCCCGGTTCGGAGAAGAAGGAGAAAGTGGATCGAGTTTTCGACGATATATCTGAAGCCTTCAGAATTGCCTACTCTTGCCGAAGGCTCTTTAGGACGAAGAAGAACTATCTGGGTATTGCTGCTGAGTCGCTCGAGGCGGGAGATGAGGTTTGGGTTTTGGCTGGTGCGACTGTACCTTTGATTTTGAGGCCGGCTGAGAATGGAGAAAATGAAAAATGGAAGGTGATTGGAGAGGCGTACATTCATGGAATAATGAATGGAGAGGTAGTGAAAGAGGCTGGCAAGAAGGTTCAACAAATTGACTTGGTGTGATGAATCAATGTCATAGGTGTTATATGACATACCAACGAGTTTCCTTATCTATAAATCATTTTCGGCACCAGTTGTCTCTCCTTTAATTTATTTCAGGACAGCAGAAAACTAAAGCAGCGTCACGAGAGATCGAATAAATATTAAAAGCCACTTCATACTATCAAATATACTACATCAGAATCGAAAAAACCCCGCTCCCTCTCGACAAACTCCTCCACTGATTTGAACGCCTACGCCATGCAGAACCTCTCTCTCTAATTGACAAGGGGGCCTGGACTCGTCTTGACAGACAACTTCGAATTACTCACAGGGCAAACACCATTGTACAACGCCTGATTACCCACATTGACACCAGAACTCGATCTCGCCTGACAAGGTTTTCCACCTGCGCATTTCGCATTCCCTACTACGCACTTAATTAAACAGATTCCTGCATCACAGAGCGATCCTCCACCACAAGGCGAGTTAATATTACAGTGCGTGAGGATGTTATTCTTGAAGCGAGGGAGATTGAACCCATCTTGCAATCCATCATTCAAGGACGTAAGATATGAGATTGAAGAACTATTCAATGCAGTGAGGTGGTCGCTGATGTTCGTAAGTGTACCGGGGGTCCCTGGGCTTGGACCGACGAAATCAGTGGTATTGGTACCGGTTGTAGCGAAGCCCGTCGAGCCCGAAACGCAGAGTTTGGGATTCGTCCAAATAGCGTCCGCAGCGTACTGCCAGAGGGCAGTATAATTATAAATCGTCTCCGGCGTATAGAATATTCTACAATCCGCGGCTTCGTACGCGAACTGCAACGGAATCGTGTCATTTCTCCTAACTTGATCTCTTAAATTGATGTCGGCAAATGTGACATAGACATCCATTGCGGTAGTACGGTTTGGGAGGAAATTCTGCTCGGGAGAGTTTTGACTCTGGAGGAGTTGTTCCGCGAAATCGATGTTCGAGTCGAGGATATCGAGGGGGTAGTCAGAGGCTCCGCGGCTGCCGCTTGGTGCTTGCATGGGGCCGGTCGTAGGGAAACCGCCGGCTACGACGGCGCGAACGCCGGCTTCGTGGTGCATCATTTCCATGAAGAGTGCACAGGACGAATCACAGATTCCATCGGAAAGCTAGGGTATATTAGAAATGTCTAAGAAATGTGCGAGGAATGCTACTTACTAAAACGATATCTTCTGCTGCCCATGGTGGACTTGCGTTTGGTGGTGCTGGGTTAGCACTGTATCCGTATACTGCAAATGTAGCATTCGTCGCCATTTCATCGTACAGGAGACTGGAGAGATTGTACCGTTGCTGTTAACACCAGTATCAGTCAGCCATGTCGTCATGTAATTCAACATAATCGGATGTCAGACTTACCACAGTGGTAAAGTTATCGCCGTTGTAGAGATGAGGACCAAAGAACTCAGGCCAGGAAGTGAAGTTTTGATTCGTATTCGCATTTATTAGATCCGTTGCAACCCACTCATCTCCTATCAAAGCATAGTAATCCTCGTCCGTGGTACTTAAGCTGTCGAAGTAATCCGTGATCGTCTGGCCCATCACGTTTGCGGCAGGATGAGCTCGCATGCGAGAGCCACCAAAAGGATCAATATTTGGGAAGAAATGTTTGAAGGTATCGATGGCTAGGAGGGTCTGTCCACCTATGTTTTGTTGCAGATCGATGACTACCTTTTGGAGGCCAGCTGCTTTGCTGCGCGTGATAAATTCGCCGATAGTGTCTTGAAATGTGCCAATTGCGTCTCCATATTCATCAAAGCTGGGAATACTGAGTACAGCGACGGAGGTGGAATTTAGGAAGTATCCTGATGGCGCTTCGGCATTAGCATGAAGACTCGCTCAGGTTTTGGAAGCTCTGGTGAGAAACTGGATTGCACTCCATTTGGGCGTTGCCCTACCGATCGAGAACTAAACTTACCAGAAACATAGCCTCCTCCCAGAGTTCCCAGGTCCGTTTGGAAAACATCAGGTGTGTCAGGGTAGGCGGTGTTGTTCCAATTGGATGGCAGGGGAGCCGCTGATGAAGCAGCAGTTGAGGTTGCTGTAGCTGTGGCAGATGGAACTATCGAGGACGAGGCAACAGAGTCTCCGGAGTCATTGTAGGACGCAGGATAGAAACCGAGTACGAAGAAATTGTAGAAATCGCCTCCAGTCTCTAGGGGACCAGTTGGCCCAGGACTGTTGTATATAGCAAGGAAATTGTCGGTGATAGAAGTACCGTTTTCCAGAACGAATGTTATAGTATCCCCAGGGTAAAAAGTTGCTCCTCCACTGAAGACATCAAAATATGCTTGGATGTCTAGCGCAGCACTCAGCATCAGCTGGTTCCAGTCGGCGTGCTGTTCCAATGTTCCTACTGAGTTCTTGGAGGCGAATTCAGTTAGGTAGGTGGTGGCGTCAACACCATTGATGGCCTTTATTGCTGATGGCTGGAAAGTCGTGAAGTAATTGCTGTCGAATAGATCATCTGTTCTTTTTTAATTCTTGTTCAAGTTATAGGAGTGGTTGGTATGTATACTAACCCGCTAAGTAAACCTTTGGGAGCTGAATGCCATCAATGGAAAGAGACACGATATCATATGGACTTGCAAAAGTGAACGCAGCCAATATTCCTGCATATAGAGTAACGTGTGCGTCATGGGTTGCGTACAGAAGAGTTTGCAAGGCAGCCTCAAACTCGTATTGATTGGGGAATATCCCATTGTTTATCCCTCCTTGCAAGTGCTGAAGCCCTGCTAGCAAATCTACTCCGGGTTGCTGATAACTCGTCGGTGGATTTTTCAAGTATGTCAAAGTGCTTTGGAATTCTAGCGTATCATTATAGTACTCGAGGAAACGCGTCGCAACCGCAGGGTTGAAAGGGACGCTGGTGAGGCATTCGTAGGCCAGACTGGCGTTGAAGACGTACGTATCTACTCAGATATTAGACACTTTACTCTGATTAAGTTTCCACAGGTCTTATTACCAGGATCGTTTACAATTGTCCCGCAAGCTGTTGACTGAGCAGGGTTTGCTGAAGTTGAAGTAGTTGGCAGAGCGAGAGAAGTGCTTGCAAGTAGAGACAGACATAAGAATTGAAAAGATTTCATCCTGGCGGTTTGCGCAAAGGATACAAGGCGCGAAGCAGGGGAGGGAAAACGAGTGTGGGGAAAGACTGGAAGAGGAAGATCTCATCTTGAAGGAAGATCATAGGCATAAACATCAAAGATTTGAAAATCTCCTAAGATTGGGCTTCGCATGGGTTGCATTCAGCATGGGGGGCTGCGAATCAGGGGCAACTCGTAAAGGCTGAGATGCATGAGCTGCAGCCTCGTGATGTGATAGTGCTTTCATGACTACCGCAGGATGAAGCCGATTCGATAGAACACGGCTGACTAGTAAAACTCCACGAGAAGTCCTAGCCTCACTGCCAGCGCGGCACGGCACGGATGGGCTCGAAGCAGCTAAGCAGCTGCTCTCAGCCGCAAGAAACAAGGCCAAGATCTGCACGCTCGTTGATGTTCCCGACTGGAGAGAGACATTTCGAGGTACGAGAAATAAATTCGGTGTCATCCAAAGACACTGCAGCGAAGGCTTTTTGTGGGCCCCTTTCGTTCAGCGAAAAATTTGTTGTTCTCACCACGAAATAATAGTGGTCACCAATTATAGCAGCCCGCGGCCGGCTGGGTTGAAATTAAATGGCGGATGGCTTATGCAGCCTAACGCCCGTGCCTGCAGCACTCCTGTAAGGCTGAGCTCCGATCTTTAGGGGCTGAATTTCTGCTTCCCTCATGCCTGTTACAGCTCTGCAAAGGCACTAGGGGCCCTGACGTCACGTGGGGACGTATTTGCAAGAAGTGCTGTATTCACGAAGAAACTAAGCTAAGGAGAGAAGAAGAGAGGTGGCCCCGAAGGGGCCTTATATACAGGAGGTGAGTTCCGCTAAGCGANGACACGTGATAAGGGGGACGCGTCGCAGGCAAGGCCGACGCGTCAGGTCAGGGGGACGNGTCAGGTAAGGGGGACGCGTCAGGTAAAGGGGGACGCGTCAGGTAAAGGGGACGCGTCAAACCAGGTCTGTGACAACGTGACGTCAGGGCCCTAGTGCCTTTGCAGAGCTGTAACATTCGGACGGCCTCACAGGACCCCTAGGAGCCTCGATTACTTATATTAGACGGCCACGAAAGTCACGAGACTACTAAATTTATATATAAGTGCTTCGAGCATAATATATACCTCTTGTTTCTACCTCCTCACTCGTCACACGTCTTATAACCCCTAGATTTGTCGGTGTTTTCTCCCTTAAAGGGCGTCTACTAGAAAGGGCTTAGTAACTTAAGCCTTTTAACTGATTCTATACTAATTAGAAAGCGGAACTTCTTGATTTGTTATTAAAGAGCTCGAGAGGAGAGTCTTATACCTCGAAATATTAGAGCGAGATAGCAGGCCTTCGGTTTATAGCCGACTAATATAGCGAAGCCCCTTATAAGCCGTTTACTTCTAGAAAATAGTAATAATACTAAGGAACCGACTTTATATAACTCTATTAAGGAATCAGGACTTATATAGAGTGAGAATATATCTATAGAACCTTAGGAAACCCCTAGGGTAGTATAGGATATATGAAGACAGGCTAAGACGATTACCCGATTAGGCGAGTCCGATCTTCTAACTCGTTAATAACTCTTTAAGAAGATTATAAAAGGATTTAAGGAAAAGGAATATGCTTTAGTATAGGCAGAGCTTCGAATTTAGCAATTAGAGGCTCGGGTAGAGTAGTTAGAGCCTAGGAAAAGACGGAAGGTTTGTGGCCTAAGGATTTAAAGTACATGGTCTCCCGAATTTCCTGAACTTTTAAGTGAGGTATAGCAGGCTGGTAGGAAACTACAGTAAGTTCATCCTAAATAAGCCATTTTGTAGACGAGGTTACATACTCTCTCTGGATGAGGCTGAATGTCGATTGTGGAGAGGTCGGATGCCGTTTGTGGAGGTTGGGACTTTCTACCGCTCGCGACGAGAGTATTTTTTGGCTGATATTGCGCCCCAGCCAGCGCTGTAGCTCGCCCAATCAAAAACCACCAACCGTTCTGTTGGTGCAACATTATTGGTGCCATTTTCTCTACTTCGCTGCCTGCTTCCTCGTCCGACATTCTTGGTAGGGACTGGCATGAACCATGTTTATCCTTTGAGTCCGCTTCAACGTCGTCCCGCTCAACTAGTAGCTTCACGATCGCCTCATACCCGTATACTACCGCATGCGATAGCGACGTCCGACCAAACACGTTATCCTTCGAGTCCGCTTCAACGTCGTACCCCTCTTCTCGATCATGGCACAGGCCAATAACGACACCCAGCCTACAGACCTTGCTCTCCTGTGGCGGAATGCTGTGAAAGCCTATAATGAGAAAGTAGGGAATATGCCGAACACGAAGAAGCTAAGCGGTAAACACACTGATCTGGTCATGGACATTAATGGAGTCTACAACGCCGTTGATAGCGCTTCGGAATCATTTAAAAAATGGCGCCATCCAGATGGGAGCAAAGTCGACAAAGTTCGTTCAATCATCCATGAAAACCTTGAACACGTGCAATGGGTCGGGGACCGAGTTGTCGAATCCGCCACGGCAGCTTTTCCTCCCGCAGGAGCTATTTGGACGGTCGTGACGTACGCGATCGAAGCCTGTCAGATGATGTCTCGCGATTACGACCAGCTTCTGACTTTGATCGGCGAGACCGGTTCCTTTATCAAGACGCTGCAAATCATTGAACAGAGAGTACCAAATTGCGAGCCATATGTCAATATCGTCCTTGAGGCGCTCACGGCTTTGATGAAAGTGTTCGCAATTCAGACACGGTTCATGTACGACAAGAGAGCTTTACGGTTTTGGCATTCGTTGACCAGTGGAGCCGACTCGGAGTTGCAAATGGCGTACGGCGAAGTAGCTGCTGCCATCAGTCTACTCGGTAACGCAAACGGATTCCAAACGGTGAGAAACACGGAAGATATCAAAATCTTGATTACTAGCAACGGAGAAAAAATTGACGATTATTACGAATCTATCGTACAGCACTTCCAGCATCAAGACAAAACGTTACAAACAGGCTTACGCCGCCAAGAGGAAGCAATGCGACAAGAGTTCAAGGAGCTACGTAAGCTCTTTGCGCCAAGTGGAGAGTTCCATCAGCAATTGCAACCTGTTCAAACCCAGGGGCAAACAATCGGAGGCGGCTTCAAGGGTGATAAGGAAAAGAACCGGCAGAGATCCAGCCTCTGGCTCAGGGCGATTGATGAGATCAACGCACAACTCCGCTTCGAATCCATGCATAGTGATCGTAATTTTCGAGCTAGGGTTGCTATTCTGGACACTGGCTATAATCCGGGCGTTTTAAATTCTCATACTCATGGGAATCGTCCGCCACGTTGGGAAGATTTCGCCGAGTCTTCAAAGGAGCCTCAGGATCTCACTGGCCACGGCACGTATATGGTATCTCTGTTCATGAGGATCGCACCACATGCAGATATTTGTGTCGCACGCATTGCGAAAACTCCCGAGGACATTCCCGAAGCGACATACAAGATAGCACATGTAAGATATATTTCCAAGTTCCGGAGAGAAACTCTATTACTGACTGATACAAGGCAATTGATTTTGCTAGTGAGCACTGGGACGTTGATATTATCTTAATGTCATTTGGATATGATCAGGGAGCGCCAGAAATCAGCAGAGCTATCCGAAGAGCCGTAGACCGTCACGATGAACGCATTCTCTTCTTCGCCGGCACCGGTATCAACGGGGTGAATCAGAATTTGACTTTTCCAGCAAGCCACGAGTTGGTCATTCCGATCCGGGTTACCGATGCTGACGGAACAGTCGAATCGTTTAGCCCTCCGCGAACTCAGGATGAAGGCATAGTATACGGCACTCTCGGCCTGGAAGTCCCATCGGCATTCTTGGAACACGATCCGGAAGCGCAAGTTTATGCGTCGGGTCCGATAGCGGCATCTCCAATCGCCACTGGCCTGGCTGCGATGTTCCTTGGATATGCGACTGGATACGTGAAACAAAAGAAGGGTAACGGCGCATTTCCAGATGTACTAGGCAAGCTACGGACAAAGAGGGGAATGTTGGCCATGTTCAAGTCAATGGCGACACAAAGGCTTAATATGGCATATGTCTGCGTGACGCCATGGAATTTTGGTGGCATTGACGATGAAACCCGTTGGGCCAAGATTGTAGCAGCAATGGCTGATGTCTCTTGACCGTTACCGTAGCTTCTAAGATTAGGTCTTCAAATATCACTCCACTCACTAAAGGTCAACTGCATGCCCTAATCACTAAAACGTCACGTAACAAGGGTGTCTGGATTCCCAAGCCATTGAGAGTGGCGAGCCAAATACAAAATAGTATGCAGGGGCCTTCAGCTACAATAAAGTGCAATTCAGTTTATATTGTCACGACTAATCGTGACAGTGTCAATTTGATGTTAGCATGCATAAATGACATCGTTTCCTAGCCGATTCTTTTAGTTCGCTTCCCTTGGAGTAGTGTGGGAACTTCGCATCCTGGAATGTTTCTCGGGTTGCCTGGCTACTCTAGAGACTCCATTCACAGAATCTGCTACAAGTATCACACAAAAGTTCCATTTTGAGCAAGTCCGGTTGTTGAATTCGGCCGACTTGTATAGGGCTACGTCTTGACGAGTGAAAGGCGTCAGGTTGTTTTATAATCGAGCTAGGTACTGTAGAACTAGTATCTAAGGAAAACACAACGGGGAGGATTCCAGAATTGGAGGCAGTGCCTAGATTGAATTGCAAAATGGCAGGAACTTGCCAAAGTATTCAATAGAATTAGATGTGAAGATATTGTTAAGGGATATTAAGTTTATAAAATTTTGTTGCATGTCGCGATGCTGCCTAAATACTTTGGGCTGGCATAACCTTAAGTAAAGCTGCCTTATAGTAGATTTTTCCGTACGATGTAAGAATATTATTGGGCAGAGCCAAGTTTTGTTGCACATCGCAAAGTGCAAGAAGGGGCGTGCCAGCCGTTTTACGTCTCAGTGAGGTGAAAAGTGGAAGTGCATTATGTAATACAACACTAGTACTATTTAGTGTTAGAGCTCCTGACTCCAATTTTGGATCAGGTGTGTGGGGGACGATCCACAGTCCCAGTAAGATGCAAGCGACGCTAAGGACCCATGGACTTGACAAGGCGGCCCTTGTGCCCGCGCCAATTCGTGGCTTCTTGACCTCTTTCCTAGGACTTGGGATGGGGTTTTTTTTATTGCGTTTTTACAGTCTGTCGACCTCGAGCTGCAGTAGTTTCTGCTTCCTTTATGTCATGCTCCCGTTGCGCCTCTACGGTGTCCTCATAATTCAGGACTTTGGCTGTGCCTACAACAGTAGCCTTGATTGATGTACGAGTATTTTTCTCATTGTTCTGCTTAAAGAGCAACAGGTTTTCGTCTAAAGAGGATTGCTCGCTCAGCGAGAGCGTTCTCGGCAGCAATTACTACTTTCTGGATGCCTAATTTAGTGCGAGTAGCCACCATATTGATTTGGTCCTTTGTTTCCCCAGCTTTCCATGATCTCGCGTTCTCGCCAACGTGTCTTGTTTGTTGCAATTCGGGTCGCAGACCCGTTTCAGGTACGCTTTAGCCTAGTGCCGTACCCGTAGTTATAGGCTCTAGGAGC
>JAAMPI010000922.1:0-22984 GCA_013054445.1 Cudoniella acicularis | reverse complement strand
TGTTGTCTTTTCAGAACTGAACGGAAGACAGTACGATCGGATGATTGCATGAGTGAACGCATGAGGGAGCGGCATTACGATTTCTTTTGTCCATGACAGAGGAGCATAGAACTCTTTACTTGAGGAATGGTATATGTATGATCTTTGTGATGGGAAATGATATCAATGAGTCTTAGAAGCCAGTTTTCTGCTTAAATGCGAGTACATGTGCTACTAAATGCGAAAGTGGGTAGTTTTGACATATCAAGTTGTTTAAGATGACTTTTGTTGTGTGGTTTTGTTCGACTTTGTTGTTTTGTGCCAAGCTTTGGCACTGTTTTGAGTAAAGTTACATTACACTAGGAAAAAAAAGAGAAATGCTGCCTATAATTGCGATATCATGCCATCCCTTTTGGATGTCTTGAAGTTATGTACAGCTGTGGCACATTCGAGTTGGTACCTGGGGTGAGTGTCCTGTACTACGCTATGTGACAGAGGCCTCCTATTTGTCGAGCAGTTTGAGCGGCACAGAGCTATATATACCCTTCGGTTACCCTTTTCCAATTTACCCGGGAAACGAAGACTTCCTACCTCCTACCTCCTCAACTCTATGTCAAATTCATCTCGACTCTTTCTACACACCTTTCCCCACAATCGAGCTGCAATTGTAGCACACCAGTATGACGAGGTACTCTGCCCATAATTCTTCCGCCGAAATGGCCGTTGTGCTTGCAATCATGCTCCTCTGCCTCCCTTGTGGGATCTGTTTTCCGCCTAGGCATTCACCGCGGCGAAGAGTACGAGATCAAAAGGAACAGATAAAAGCCCGAGAGCGCAATCGAAAAGCACGCGAAAAGAACCAACCCCGACCTCTAGGCAAGCGCCGAAGAGCCTTGTCAGTCGAGACAAAAGGCAAAACCCAGGCTCAATCGAGTCGTTTACTCCAGCTACCCTTGGAAATCCGAGAGCAGATATACCGAGAAGTCCTGGGAAATAGTATTATCCATCTCACCCAGCTCCCGAAACGCCTTGGGCATTTCAGATGTGTGCACCCTCTGGATGGGCAAGGTGCCTCGATGTATCACAGCCAGCGGCGATGCCTCACAGCGCGACAAATTCCCTTTCAGAAATATCATTATGACGAAACAGTAAACCCCAAAGCAAAATCCGACGGGTGCCTCACTCTCCTCAAGGCGTGTCGCCAAGTATACTCAGAAGCCATCCAAATTCTATATTCCACAAACATCTTTGATGTCAATCACGCGCAGACTCTCATCTTGTTCGCCCGCACAATTCGACCCCAGCAATTAGAAGCTATCAAACACCTTAGCATTTCCTGGAATGCGATCTATTTTTTCCCAGATGGGTTGGCCGGGCCAGGCCCCCCCAACTCTTGGCCCTACCCAGATGATCCATCTACGTGGCAGGAGATGTGGGATATTGTTGGGACGTCAATGACGGGATTGCAGCATGTGAGATTGACCATGCACATGCATGTGATATCTGACCGTACTGTTCCATCTCAAGCGCACTTGAGAGGCATGCTTGAAGTACCAAGGCAGAGAGTGAGAGGCCTGCAATCTTTTACATTGGAACTTGACGATTGGGGTTTTCATGCAGAGCCTTATGCGGAATTATTCAATGTGGCCCTTCTCGGTGCAGCTAGTACTTGAGTTTAAAGTTCTATGAAGGTGTGCGATTCAGATCATTTACTATGCAAATTCAGCATAAGAATTATATTTGCAATAGATACTCGGTCGGGTATCTTCTGAGTACCGGGCTCCTAGTCAAGGTGAACTATAATGTTTTATAGTAGCAAAATAACCCAGCATTATGGACTAGAAACCACATTTCAAATACTGGATTAGACAGAGAGGTCAGTGGCCACTGAATATGTCCAAATCACTATTCTACTATGGATATATACCCGATTCATATAACAACAAAAGTGCCATTCTTCCAGTTCCAATTGCCTCCATGCCTCGGAGCTCTCGAAGTCTCAGCCGTACCAACTCGCTTCCAGACTTTTTCTCCGTTAATAAATTGCCCTTCGCAAAGAACTAGCAAGAGACAATAGGAATGGCTTGGACTTGTAGCCTCGTCAAAATTTTCCAAAGAACCGACTTTCTCTAACACGAAAATCGCAACATAGTTGCCCCCTTTCGGCGAAGGTTTTTCCACATTGTAAATCTCATCGAGGGATGCAGTCCAAAAAAAGGTCTCTGGGTGATCAAAACTCTCGGTTTGTAAACTAATCCCCACCGAATCATCTTTTGCACCCTCGTGAAATTGTAGCACGTTCAAGTAGTACCCTTGAATCTTGAGGTGTCCATCTTTCACTTGGCCAAACGGATTGTGTCCTATTGTTGAGACTTTTGAGTCGATGATTCTCAAGTCGGAATCGTTTGGGAGGTGATGTTCTCGGCCACGGCGGGGATAATAAGAGGCCCAAGGGGTGGATGCCCATGACCATGATGGAGCCTGGTAGCCGTATTCTTCGATAATTTCTTTTGCTCTATAGAAAGCCCGATTAGAAGGCTACTATACAGAGGGGTTATAAGAGCAAAACTTACCTGGTAGGTGTCTTATAAAGGTATGGAACAATAATCCACAACAAATCTTCCAAATCCTCCTTCCAAATACCAGCTAAATATTCTCTCTTTGTAACCTGAGCAATCTGCGAGGCAAGCCCCGAAATAGCCGGCAGCCTATCAGATACCTTAGTTAAATCACGAATCGTATAACGAGTCACCAGCCTGAACCAAATACTTTCAACTCCAGAAGATACCGATCCTGCGGCAGGACCAAGCATCGCTTCAAGATGAGACTGCCTCTTGAGGTATCCCATTATACGCTTGAAATCCATCCCTTCTGATATGACGACGTATCCAGGTTGATATGGCTCATCGGACACAACCGTGCTCCCTTCTCTCGCTGAGCACGTCATGCACTCCCAGAATATCTCGTGCTTTCCATAGTGCAGGATCCTTGTAGAAAGGAGGCGCTCTTGCAAAGCCCAAGCGCGAGAATTCAACGGAGAGAAACCAAAAACGTCTCGTTGTGCGGGGAATCCTTTCCGTAGCAATAAATTCTGCTCTGATGTGAGAGTAACAAATGGTTCTGACTCCCGCGGATTGAGAATCCCGTGATGGCTATCTGGTGAGTCGAGCGCTGAGATGGTGAGAATACTGTTGCCATAGTACTCGTGCATACGCTTCGACTCCTTTTGCCAGTCTTCTACGGAGTCTTGGATGATACAGAGAGAGTCGATCCAGAGATATATCATACCCAATATTTTGGCGATTTTAATAGCATCTTCGAAGACTTTTGGCAGAAGTGAGAGAGGGATACCTTTGTATCGTTCGGTCTTTGTTTCTTGGGTGGTCGTCAACATTATTTTGAGGCCCCAGCAATGACTCAAAGTGATATAATGGCCGTGAGGGGCATTGATCCCGTCTATCAGAACTGGTTCCTCGCCGCTAAGGTCGATAACACGGGTTGGCAGGAAATCCAACTGCTTCGTACATTGAAAATGGCTCTCCTGACAAGTCTGTAGCCATCTCTTTACACGTTCCATCGCGATCGTAGAGAAAGGATGCTCATAGGGCTGTCGAAGCAACACAAGATCATTTATCGCCACACCAACATCATCTAATTATTCGTCAATTTATATGTGAGAAGGGTGCACAATAGCTTAAACTAACCTTGCTTTCTGAAAACCTCGAACCTTAAAGGTTTATCTTGGGCTAGTGGTAAATCCCGGATCGATATCCAGACCTCATTCGGACCAGGGCCATCCTCTTGAAATGTCTCTATCTGCGCTTCTTCAATTTCGGACAGGCCCGCGAAAAAGTTCTCCGCGCATATACATATCAATGTGCAACAAGGACATCCCAATTCTGCGTTTATCGAAAGGCTTTCCGCGTCACGAATAACGCAGCCGGACTTTGGACTAAGCTTAGAACACTCATCACAAAGGTTCGACCCGGTTTTTAATTCGAAGGACATCTCAATCACGTGTCTTGTAGAGGACAACGCAACACTTCTCCGTACAGCCTGTGCTTAGATCAGAATTATTTCACTATCTTCACTGTCTTCAGACGACTTCGGATTTACTTCGGGGAACTCTGAGATCGTAATAGCTATCCGGTAAAGCTCGTGGAAAAGCGAATTTGATGTTTTGTTCGGTTGATTGTATTTGAACTCGAGCTGAAAGCTAGAGTAACTTGTTTCCCACCGCTTCGTTGCTGGGATCAAAATAAATAAAAATTTAATGAAGTTATTTGGGGGCTATATGGCACACGTGGACAGGTGGCAGGTGTGGCGCAGCAAAGTCCAGGGGGCTGTGGATCACCCCACCTATTCTCAGAACGTCAAGGTTGGGCAGATTTTGCTGCCTCCTAGTATAACAACATTTCTTGAGCCATTCATGAAGAGGCTCTGCACGGACTGTTACTGCCAACTTGACGCAGAATCAATGGCCTCTTCCCTCTCAGAGCATAACGCGGCAGTTTGCCTCTTTTCCGAGTTTCGAGCTACATTTTTTTTTAAGTTTTGCCGGCCTCGCCGTTTTAAACCTCAACTACAAGCCGGGTGACTTGGATGAGGTCGACTTGCACTCTGCATTCCAAAGAAATCCTGTTAGAGTCCGGAAATTACTTCTTGAGGCAATTCGACAGGTTGATGTCCAAGAGTCTGATCTCGAAGTACTTTTGATTGAGAAGACTTTCGAGTCAACTTTGAAGGCACCGCCTAAAATTTCATCCAAAGAATTCATAAGCGCTCTCAGATCGTACAGCACAGGAGATGCAACTGAACCGATCAAATCACTATTTTATGAGCAGGGAAAAACATATGGGCTTTTGATCTTGACTTTGGTTAGGGCCGCAAATCCAGGGTTGCAACAGCGCATTGAGCGTCTAGGTTTCGACGATCAAGTGCTTCTCCTCCGGAGACTGCTTCAGATCCCTCCCGAAAGTATTTCAAGGCTCATCATAGATTGTGTTTCTGCTGATGGTATGGTATCGCCGCCTACTTGCAGGCAAATAACTAAAATTTGTATTGTAGATATCAGCACTCGAGAAGATCATGCGCAGTATGTGGTACTGTCACAGCAAGACAATAAACTAGATATTTTATTTCGCCAGTCATCCCCAATGGTAAACCTCTCGAAACTGACAATAGTCACTCCGAATTTCAAGTATTTCCCAAACCCCGAATGGTGTGACTTTCGTCTTGTTTTGCTCGAGCGAGCAGCAAGTGAAACCTCCGAGATACGTTGTCACCTGATTTCTGCTTCCATGGAAGAGAATTTCCAGTATGAAGCTCTCTCCTACACTTGGGGAGATGCTTCTGAACAACCCGAGAGAATCTGGATAAACGATAAGTCTCTTAGTGTTACGACGAATTTGCTTTCAGCACTGAAACGACTCCGAAAAGGCGGGACAGGGAAATATAGGTTTCTGTGCATCGATAGTCTGTGCATCGACCAAAACAATCCCAAAGACAGAAATGACCAAGTCGCCATCATGGGGCAAATTTATCAAAATGCCCAGAGAGTCACTGTATGGCTAGGTGAACATGATACGGGTAGCGATAAGGCAATTGATTTCATCATGGCGGTGCATCATTCGTCATCGTATCGGAAAGTTGGTCGTAGCACCTTATATACCTATCAAGGGAAGGAGAAATATGAAGTTTCCGACTGGAAGGCAGTCGACTCTCTTTTCCGTCGAGACTACTGGGAGAGAACCTGGATCATCCAAGAAATTGAACTTGCTAAAAATGTTCTCGTATACTGCGGAGACCGCACATTCAATGTAACTATCATTTTTGTTTATCTCCTCCTCTTAACCCCGCCTTTAATTAGCCAGGGGGAAGTCTTACCCCCTCGGCTCCTTGGCTCCTCCATACTCTTTGAAAAATCAATTAGCTAATTCGTTGAAGTGGAGAGCTGGAAGCGCCTTTTATGACTTCTTACAAGATAACCGTGACCGACACCTAGATACCGATCCCGGGAGCCTGACTACCAAATAGTCCGTGATGCGATCCCCTGCCATCCAATTTCTAGAATCAACTCTTGTCTTTCAGAAGAGGCCAATGACACTGAAGCAGCTTCTCTATCGCCACGAAGGATCTAAATGTCGCGAAAGCAGAGATAAAATATATGGCTTGCTGTCGCTAGCCAGCGACTGTAACAATTAAAGCCCGGGTAAAGTTTTTGAGCCGGATTATCAAAAACCACTCTCAGAGGTGTATTACGATGCATTGAAACTCGAGCTGACGCCACCGTGGCAGATTCCATCGGTTGACCTCGTCCACTACAGCTATTTTCTCCAGAAAATCTTATCATTATCGTTTCGAAACTCAGAGCCCCCGTTCGCTTTTCGGAGCATTATTCACGATCAAGTTGTCGTTGTGGGGTTTTCAGGTGGAAAGCTGATAGAAACAACTAGAAAACACCCCGACATGCCCTATCCTGTACCCGTTGTATGTGCGCTGCGGGATAGCCAGTTTTTCGTACGCAAAGAACCTCAAGATTTCGATGACTCTCGATTCACGTTATTGGGGCCACTAGACGAAAAAATAGCCATTCCGGAACATGTTTCCGGGATTTTCGAAGCTCACGCAACTGAAGTAAGGGCCTTCACACTTCCGACTGGCCAAACAGTGCTCGCACCCGAGGAAGCTCAGAGCGGAGACGAGATCATCCTGTTTCCCAAACACGACTCGGCAATTGTTTTGCACCAGGGAGAGGGTGGCAAGTGGGAACTTGTTGGGAACGCATTGGTGTTAACAACGGACGAGAAGAGGAATTGAGAAGTTTCCGGTTTTTCCTTCCTGATTACGATATATTTCCTCCACCAACTTCGGATCCGACAAAAAGGTTCTTCTTAAGGGTTGGTTCGGCGACCTTGAGATGGTTGACGAGATTTCAGGAGGCTGATGAGAGCGAGATGATGAAGAATACTAGTACTAAAATGGCCCAGCTAACGCATGACACTTCCGACTTACTACGATAAATATATGTGACATTTCTTTGGGGAATGCCGAAATATTTTGTCACCTTAGTTCATTGCTGCAATCCTAGCTTTGAAATTGTTTCTTCGCCGTCAGGCTAAAATAACATCCATTTTACGTACTACAACTGCTATGAAAAAATGGTTGTGGCGCTCTCAGGCTAAGCCATTCGCTCCGGGTTACGGGGCCGGTAAGGGTAATCGAGAAAGCATATTATTTTTACGTCAAGTATCGGGCCATGATAAATCGCCAAAAGTGGGGCTTTGCTTAGAATGACTTGTTTTTCATTGATGACCACAAGACCGCAGTTCTGAATATTTCCTTGACATCTTATTTTAGTAACAGCAACATATGTATTTTATCTTGCCCAAAAACATTCTAGTAACTGGCTGTAGAAGTACGTGCTTTTCAACTGCCTAAAAGTCTTGCGGTAAGCGATTCGCAACTGATTCTCCCCTGTTTTCCTCGTCTTTTTGGTCCGACTTTTACATACTTGAGCTTTAATGACAAGATATCAGCTTAATTAGTTATGCTCCTTATTTTAACCTTTTATCTTAAGCGCCATGCTGGGAGGATGTTTCATCCTTTCGGGTATTCTTACAACGGCGCCTCGCGGCATAAGCAGCGGTAGCCTGAGTAATAGTGCGCCACTCACTAATTTTAGCACCTAAAGTTTGAGCTACAGCGCATCATCCGCCAATTTTCTAGTGTACGTTCGTCAGCTACATCATTATTTTCCGCCAGAATTCAGCGCACATTAACCTGAGTTACAGTGTTGCCCCTACTCCCAAAGTTTTCAATGCGAAAAATCCGTAGATAATTATCTTTGCCTGTATGAAAATTTTATCAGAAATAGGCAGACCTTTGCCGATTGTTGTTAAAAATCCACGCGCACGTACAGCTGCTTGTAAGTCTGAAACGAAATGAAGGTTTGCCTTGTACTTCGTAACGAGTAAGCGCCTTTATACCCAATTACTGTAGCTTTCTCTTCGAAAAAGTCATAGGGCTAATTTGTCGGCCGCGCTTGCTATCATGCGCTTACTGCTATAGGAATTGTAAAACTCTCTGGTGGGTTTCTGACAGTGCTGCGCCACATGCCCTTGGAAAAACGAGTGTTCTGCTCTGATCCCCACGACACAGCCTTTCTGAAATCCTGAAGTAGTCCCGCTTTTTCTGTCAAAACCCTCGACATCATCTTTATCCAGTATTTGCTTATGTAGATGTAAAGTAGCTCAGCCTCTGCCTTCATTCGCGAAATATCTAGATAAGAATTAGAACAACCACTCTCAAAGCGTCATCAAAACATATACATTATTTCTCTCTTCTCTCACAGCAAATTCGCATCTCCACCTCCATCCACCCAATCAGCTCTATTCATAAATTTTTCAACAACTTAAAACCAACACCAAGAATATCAAAATGCATTTCCCAACCCTCCTCACAACAATCATCGCCGCAACCGCGACCATAGTATCTGCTATCCCAACTTCCGAAGACGTCGGTGCCAAGTCCCTCCAAGCACGCGGTTGCCCTTCTGGCATGAGTGTATGCGGAAGATGCGACGGCACTCAATGCAAGATCGCTGGAATTGAATAGTAAGTCATCTCGCATTCCAATTCAAGGTTTGATATTGAAGAAAACTGACTATTGTTAGTCCTTGCCAAATCGGAAAATGTACCAGCCAGAGTGGTGGTGGTGATGGCAAGATCTGCGGATATTATGGAGCGTTTATTGGGGGTACTCTTTCTTGTCCAGGTCAAGGATAGATTTGGTTATAGGGTCACTGGATGAAAACAATTATGTGCTCGAAAAGTGGTTGTAGACTCAGGTTGATAGTTTTAGCATTGCATCTGGAGTTTGGGGTAGCAGGACCAGCATTTGCGAGCGAGTTCGAAAATTTTAAAAAGCTTTCAAAATTGCTTGGGAATATCTTCATTAACACATGGGATACCTTTTGTCTATTAAAGTGCTCTTTAATGGGTTTTCTCTTATTATCCCTTATAATTTGAGCAAGGAGAGCTTCATCAGGGACTCCGTAAGGAGTTTCGCTTCGGCATAGATTGCTAGGAACACTTCCGAAGTTTCAACGGGCTCGCATTCCGCAATAATTATTTCGTTAGCGAATTAAAATGAAAGGACGATTAATTTAATGGGCTAAATTTTCACTGCTGAAGCGCACCCTAGGGAACGGAACTGTTGAAGTGACAAAAATGCTCGAGGACTGCTGCGACGCGGGACACTGCACAAATCAAGTTTTATACCCAGAGAGATCAAAGAAGCTACTAATCCGAAACCAGAATCTCATTCTGAATTTCTGGCAACAAAAGTCACTAGAATCAGAAGATCCTTCCACTCATTTCGGATTTGATAAAATATCCTAGGAAACTTCACCCGGTGTTCACATTTTAATTTAACTACGATTCCAATTTAGTGAAATACCTTTCCCCGCCTCTCCTGCGCCTACCCCTTAGGAGAGGTGGGGAGTAACTTGGTCTTAGGAGAGGAGAAGGAGGGGGTAGGGGTAGGCGAGGAACAGTAGTTCGCTGTTCCAATCACAGTCAAGTGCGATATGAAATCTCCCAAATCGAAATGTAAGGTAAAGGGTACATCATGTCAATCAGGCAGATTCTTGGTATATTTTCATTGCATAGGGCTGAGTTAACGCTCCCCACTTAAGCTTATTCCTTGGACAGAGGAGGGGTTCCGCTGCGCCAGGGTCTCGCTAAGGATAGAACTACCAATCACCTTTATTTCGTACCTGCCAACCTATCAGCTAAACGAACCAAGGTAAATTATTTCTCAAGCCATGTTACAAGTACCCACCAAATTGTTACTATTCCCGACATGGAAATTTGGACCGAAAAACTTGGAAATAGCTTCATGGGTTGAGGTGATTTTAAGTGGCGAAGTTGAGATCATTGGTGCAGGGGAGTCGAAGAAAGATAGGGGGGTGGAATAAATAAAATGCCTTGTGGAACAGAGTGAGAGAAGAATAGACGAAAAGTTCGGAGACTCCGAAGGAGAGGTTGGAAAACGAGAATAGTGTGGTAGATGTCTTTAGTAAAGTAAATTATTACAGTTGTTATCCCATGATTCCCATCTACCTACCTACTTTACTTCGTACTTGGATTTTCTTCGTGATGCAGCAAAACACTTCAAAACTAAAAACATGTACACTTAGTTGATATATTAAGGGAATTTTCTTTTTATTCGAATATAATGGTCTTCTTCTCATCAGTGAGAAGTTTAACAGCACTCCTAGTTTCTCGATATTTTATAATTTTGAAGTGTTGTACTGATCAATTTAAAGTGCATATCATAGGAGAGGACCCAATCCACAATCAATTCGTAACTTGCAAAGCCCCATTCTCTGTGTGCCTCACTTTGCTTGTGTCTTTTCTGCATTAAATCGCTCTTTCATCAGAGGAAAAACTAAGGCGCACTCCCCCTCACAAATTCACAATCAACAGTTCAACAGTGATCTAAACGAGCTCGTTAACTCGTTCAGCCTCAAAATTCAAGCCTTCGCCACAATATTGCGGGGCAAAATCTGGAATGGTCAGGCTCCCTGATGCAAAAATAAAAATCTGACATAAGAATATTGCAATAGGATGAGTTCGTTGGCTACCGTGTACAAAGTAAGCTGAAGCAGCCACAATTGAATGATTCGCGACAACTACAGTAGGTAACCATTCATCTTTATGGATAGGCAAGGCTTTCTCGCTTTTTTAGATGTGTATATAAAATTGTATCGCCGCGCGTCCGAAAAAAGCTCATAGCAAACAATATCTCACATTCCAACACCGGTTTAGAGATTTAAAAGTTCCTCCACTTCCATATATGCACCCACCTTCAACCTTCAACAAATCAAGCCCAACTTTCGAGATGCAATTCTCCACCCTCCTCACCAGCGCTCTAATGACAGGCGCAGCTTTCGCAGTAGCGGTGCCTACCACATTTGACAACTCGACATTACCACCGGCTCTCCAAGAACGCGGTTGTCCTAACGGATGGTCAACCTGTGGTGTTTGTTCCCCTTCCTCCCTTCCTATCTTCATTCCCTCTACTTCACACCCATTCTCAGAACATAAACTAATCGATGTATTTACGAGAATAGAAATGCAACGGCGCCTCGTGCAAAGTGTGGCTCTTTAATGAAAAGTGCGATGTTGGAAGGGTAAATCCCCCTCTTCCTTTTTTTTTTCGATTCGTGTTTTCTTGGGACACTTCTTGAATTTTGTTTGGAAAGGAAAGGAGGAAAATATAAATAATGAATGAGCTAACTAAGAGTGTTTCTGTAGTGCACAAAGCAATCAGGTGGCGGTGACGGGGCTCTTTGTGGCGTTGATCCCAACTCAGGGAATGTGATGTGTCCAGGCATGGGATAGGGGTTTTGCTGAGAAGCCGAGGGGTAAAGGGGGCGGACGAGGGAAATTAATGATGAAAGCATAGGCATAAGATATGGCGTCGTTGGCATTTAAATGACTAATGGGAGACAGGGTGGAAGTTACGTTTATAGCCGCTTGAATTTTGGAGCTCCCATTGGACGCTATAATAATAATAACATATCCTACTGTCCTTAACAAGATATCCTTTATAAAACCTTCAAAAATGGCATGCTGATGCCGTAATTGGGACCATAGAATCCAAAGTAGCTCAAAAAAAGAAAATTCCTGATTACCACGAAAGTCAAGAACAACTTTTTTTTTTTTTTGCTTGTTCTGTTTTAGTCTCTGGACTTGAGCCGCGGCTGCTTTAACCTGTACCAAGGGTGAGCGCGGTCTAAGCAACTTGAGTAAGGCCTCAGCAAACCTGAGTACCATGTGTGTGGTCCCTGTTTTGGCCCCCCGAGGGGCCTCTTGCCCCTTTTTGCCGGTTACAGTTTCCCAAGTCGACTTCCACTCATGCTAGTTCCCTAAAACCCAGTCACGTTTGCTAAATTCATCAACCAACAAGATACGCCTGTGCAGTGTTCAACCTGCGCAGCAGGGAATCCATTTTAGGCTCCCCTGCTATTACTACAAGGATCTTTGGGAGCCCATTATGGACCCAGATACATTTCTTCTTGATGACCTTGCTGTGCAGCCTAAAAGTGAGAAAAAACCCTTCCTTGCTTTATTGTCTTAGTCTCCAATCCTCGCTAACAAACGAGAAACAGTAAGTCGGTCTTTGAATCTCCTTGAGCATCTTCCATAGATGTCTTGCAGCACGCCCAGCAAACGTCATTCGGAAGTACAATGGTTCTGACCCCGCGGTTGACACTTAAAACTGTGAAGGCTAGTCTTGCTAGCCAATTTTCATGAGCACGAATAACAAGAATGCCATCCGACGGTGCCTCCAGAAATTCATCCCAGTTGTCCACAGAAGTGAAGTGTGGTCTTCCACTGCGAAAAACCTCATCAAAGCGAGAAAGATGTTTCCGCTTCTTAAAGTTGTTCCCGATAGTTTGACAAGTACAGTCAAGGCGGATGGGGTTGATTTCATTCTCTTGCAGCTTTCGGAAAGAGACTGGTCCATTTAAATGGTCTTCCCAACGAACAGATAAGCTCCCATCAGAGCTTGTCGACTTTAGAAAACCCAGAGTTGGAAGTCCGTAGCGATTTTCTGGGTTCTCATCCAACCTGCCGCGCTCTAGTGCAGATATTATATCTAGATCAGCGACCCACTGCCCACGGTCGTGCACAGAAATAATCGTTTCGACAAGTGATGCGGGCCGATCGATTATGTTATCGCCCTGAGAGCCATCGCAGAGTGGTAGATTGTAGGCTGTAAAACCAAGATGAATTGTTGTCTGCTGGAAACAGTCCTCGATCTTGCCATCGAAAGGGACATGATTGATGTGCATCCAGCTCTCATTGTTGAGTTTGCCTCTTCGGTTCCGTTGGGGGAACTAAAAAAGCTAAGCCGGGGCGACCAATATTCCCCACGACACGTCGTACTTCGCGTTCCAGTGGGATTTCATGCGGATCACAAAGTAGTGGAGCCGCTACATAGATGGAATTGCCTGAAGATAATGCGAAAACCTTGCTTAAAACCTCGGGGTTAAGATCATATGTCCCTGAATCAAACATTGCAATGCAAGCTAAAGCTTGACCCCTGAAAAGTTGTTGGTTCCAGAAAAGATGGGTCTCATCAGTTCTGTTCTTAGACTCGGGCCGTAACCATTTTGATAGCCACAGCTGGCGAGAAGCGATTGAGGTTGATACTGTTGCCCCCGGCAGCAACTTGTACACTTCTGCAGCTGAGGCACTTGCTCTAAGGGAAATAGTATATATTCCATATTCATCGCGCCTTGCTGCGGTCGAATATGAATTCTCTGGGATGTCCACTTTTAGTTCCTTCTGATTAAAATACGACAACCAATCGATGAGAGGTCCGAGTTGTAACACTTCCGGCCGTAGGGCAGTCTCCATAATTTCAGTAGGTATGCAATCTCCCGCTCGTGGGAGGTTTGTGTCAGATGATATGTGACTGATGCGTGGATGCGTGAATGCATAGATTCCACATTCAGAATGAGTCCCAAGGACAAGTTCGAGAAGCTCGGAGCCTTCCATCATTCGCGAGGGACCTTCTTGGCATAAATCGTTCATCTCTTCGTCATATGAACGACAACAGCCTTGCTTAATGCAAATCTCACCACTCGCATAGTCGAAAAAGTCGTAAAGTGGAAGACAGATTTCTCCGTAGTTAATGACGTGTTTGGATCTCTTTTCATTCATAAGCATCCGGTGATGATTCTTAATCCCGCATGACTTCAGAAGGCCAGTCTGATAGTGCCCCCTGCAGAGAAGAGAACATTCTCTCGACTCTACAAGGCACGGGCAATCCTCTGAGCACCCAATCTCACAAACACAGCCCACAGCCTGGTTGATAGAGGGGTCATAACGTGTTCCTATTGGTAGCCAACGAGCGTAGCTGCTGGAGCCTCGATCTTGGTGATCACCTGCTTCGTCGTTCTCCCGTATTTTGCCCTTTAGCACTGGTAACACACTTGCAAATTCAAAGAATGGACCCGGGTTTTCCTTTGCATTCTTCAGGCTGGGATTGTGGCGGTACCTTATGATATGTGTTGTGTTGTTGAGTTTGAGCCTTCTGGCAATGTGTCGTAATATTTTGACCTGCAGGTCTTCGTCAGATATTATATGGATCAGAACGAAGGGGTCTGATAGACCAAACAGGGGGAGTGGGCGATCGTAATTGGGACACAGCATGTCGGCTCGGCAACGACCGAGAGCAACTAGCTGCATTGCCGTTTGCCTTTCAATTCCCTTGCTATCCATGATTCGCTGAGTTGCAATAAAGAGCCACCCCATCCATGTGGATGGATCTGAGATTTGGCGTGCTCGTATGTGAAGTGGAATATTTTCCCACGGCGTTTCTGCCGTCACATCAAAATTCGGCAGCATTTCTCCTATGACGCATGGCTCTTTCGTACTCTGGGAGAACTTGTCCAGGAGCTCCAAGAGCTTTAAAAGCCAAGAAAGACCCTCGTCTGTGCTTCGACCATATTCCATCCACCCTCCGAAGACAGCGCCAAGCACAATATATGCAAACTCATCCATCGAAATCCGAGAGTTCTTTTGACCTAAAGCCCGCTGCGACCAAACCGGGTGGCCGTAATATCTCATATGAGCCAATGGAAGCGACCATGAGACGCTTTGGTGCGATTTGTCGGCGAATTGAAGCCCTAGAGTGAGTAGGGCGGTGGGGAGAAACAGTTGATCCCCCTGCTTTACTTCAGCAGTCACTGTACCCAGAATGACCAAGTCTGGATACAAGTGCCAGGAGGACATACCGAGTAAAGCCGCAGCATCTTGGACTTGTTATGGGATTCCTCTTACTAAGCAATCCATTGCTACAAGGGCCGTCGACCATGCAGCCATTACGCTGCTGTAAACGCTTTTCTCGCTATTGACGGGGACATTAATATTGTCCAGCATAAGAATGAGCTGCTTATGCTCTCGTACTTTGGCCTTGTCCGCACTTTCAATCCAGGAGCGTGCACTTGCGTCCCAACGTGCAAGTTCATCCCGTGTCAATTCTTGTGTGCTTACGCAAACGTCTGCATCGAATTTTGACGGGTATACAGCACGCTCCACCTCCTCACTGATCTCCTCTTTCCGTTTCGTCACCAGCTCATCCCATACTGAAGTCGCTTCTGGCCCGTTCCACATTCTAGCAAGCATACAAGCAAGAAGGTGTACTCCAATCGCTCCTTCACCAGAAGCTACTGCAGCCCATAAGCTCGTAAAATCTGCTCCTACGTAGCTCGCGAAGAGACCATCTTTCGGTGTCGGCTGTGGATTGGCGGTTGCTGATTGAGATATCTCGGAGACTCTTTTACCGTATGCCCTGTAAAGCTCCGGTGTGCTGGGCATCTTCGAAGCAAAAGGGCGCCGAGCTTCCGTGCGGCCTTGTGGACTGATCCATCTTCGGCCGAACGCTTTCTGCTGTGCGAGATCATCTGTCCTACGCCTAGAAACTCTGACGGGGCCTCTAGCTTGATGAGTGTAAAATCGACGTTGAGGTTTGCCAAAGAGACAGAATTTTCATTGTAGATAGCAGTCATCGCTGCCGTGACTCGACTAATTGTATTGCTCATGGCGTTGGTTGGGCGACGAATTTCAGTTCCGCCAATGCTACTGATTGTCAATGAGATTGAAACGCTTTTCAGCCTAGCAACTAAATATTCATATGTGATAGATTTCGATGGTTCCTCATTGCTTGGATATTGAGTGAGGAGAAAGTGGAGAGAGTGCTGGAAAGGAAAGAATGCGACTAAATGAGGCTGCTGGTGGAGGCGCAGTCGTTCGAGGCGTATTATTCCAGCTTTGCCTACATAAAGCAAGCCATACCCTTATCTCCCACAATCTATTGGACTTCCCAATAAAATGACCCAGAATGCGCACAAGGAGTCAGGGTAGAATGAAACCTATCGAAAGAGCAGACTGTAATTAACCAATGCCACGATTTCGGTGAACTGATTCGGATTCTGTTTTGCAACTACTTCAACAGAAGCCTCCATGCAAGGCTGTAATTCAAGAGTTAATGAGCGTTAAAGCATAGATTGTACTCCTTTCGCGATGCTATAGTAGTCCCCGAGCCCATTGCTGGCAGGTCACAAATGTTTCCAACCCCAGAAGGCTATATCATATATCTTAGATTCCCCAGTAGCCGTCGGCACTCTCACACGAGGCAATGCACTTCTTCTAGGCCTGAACTTTCCCTGTGGCTCGGCAAAATCCACTAGGTATGCATCTAAACGCCCGGCTGAAGTGCATGTTAAACAAGAGAGGTGACAGCTCGGGCGCGCATTCAGGGCGGGCACAAGAACCGGTGTTGGTGCAGGATCTAACCACGGTGGTCCTATCAAGCACCAGAAGGTACCCTAATCTAATCGCAAATGATCTAACTAAAAGGAAGATAGTCTTGTGCAAACGAGGTCCTCACCGACCAACTAGGCAATGATCTGACTAAAAGGAAGATAGTATTGTGCAAAAAGTGCCCCCACCGACCAATTAGGCAATTTTATCACGTGACTGAGCCGAGAGTCTGAGGAAAGATGACCCGACACAAAGAACGTTGTCTTGCGCCAATCACAAGTTACCGTTTTGTCAGATCGCCCGCCTGCCTACGCGCAGGCACCGAGTTATTTGTTACAAAATATGGTTAGAGTTGACGACTTGATTGATTCTGACTATAGGGAGCAAGCTATTTATGACTAGATCGCTAACGCTAGCGCGGTATCACGTGAGTCCCAAGGGCTCTGAACCGCTATTTCTAACATTATTCATACGGCCCGAGAACACGTGAACTAGAATCACGTGATAACAAGTAAGAAACCTACGAAAATCTAAATTCGCATATCTAATTAGGTGCCTCGTCCGATTCTGCTCGCGCTACACCAACAATTCATGCGACTCTCCCACTGGCCGAATAACCTGCCATAATTAAGAATATATTAGGCAGTAAGGCAGCAAACTTCCGTTGTCAGTCCGGCTTCATCTGATATCCTTCTTTGTACATGTACCCTTCCCTCGTTACTAAGCTCTACTGCTCTTCGAGATTGGCAGACCTGCTTAATTATTATATATATAGTGAGTAGTATAAGTCTATAACGAATTTTGACCTCACTAAAGTCTATTTCCGTCTAGACCCGAGCAGTAGCGGTTTTAACCTAAGCTGAGCCATGAGTCCTAAGCATGCTAATAGGTCATGACGCAGCGGAATCATCATCTTAAAGTGCTAGCTCAAGTCAGATGCCTTGTTCGTCGTGCGTTCGTTGGCATCGTGAGCTGCGACCAACAACATAATAATCAGCGAGCCTCGCAATAAAGTGTCCTAGACTGCGGCCAGGTAGGTGAGGGGTAAGTGCTCGAAGTGAAGATTAATCGCTTGTTATAGCGTATCGTGGTAATAAAATAAATTTCAGGACAGTATACTGTTAACAACCATACTTACTAGACTACTTGCAATTAGGAGGTGGCCCACGATTAAACTAACAAATTATAAGTGTTTCAATCTGAAATTGACCGTTCTTAATACCCCTTGCGACCTCACCCCTCATAAGACCTTCGACGAAACAGTAACCAATCAGCACATAATATTTTCCATTGGGTCGAAGAACAATAGGCATATCGCAACTTGAGAGAATCGCAATCTTGTCACCGAGCCTCGCATGTTTTGGTACCGTCCCAAGTAATCCATCTTGTGATGTAAACAAGCGACTGCCCGTCAGGCCTCCCATCAAGTCGTGTGCAAGTTCCATAAAATCCGCCGGATTAGGGCAAATAGTGTCGGTTGAGGTGAAATAACTTTTGAGAGGCTTGCCTCCTATGTCGAATTCTTCGTTCCCATAGAGGGAGCCAGAGAAAATGCTGCTGAGCGGAGTCAGTTTGTAAAGCCTTCGCCAATGCTTGTCCTCTTCGGAAAACTCATAATATCCCACACCTGTATCCCCGGCAACTATTTTGTCCACTACTTCACTTTTGTCCACCCATGGAATGTCTAGAACCGAGGGAAGTTCGGAAAACTCGAAATTGCTGTCCTGGGTGAGAACACGGGCGAGCGTCAACTTCCAGTCGCGATTTACAGTTGCAGCTAGTGTTGAGTCCCTTGCCTTTCCTATCTTGGCCCCCGAGAACACTTCACTTCCTAACTCTGGAATCCATCCCCGTACAGCTCCCAGGGAGCCTATCGTGTCCACGATAACGCCGTCGCAGAACAACAAACGATTGTTGTCAGAGAATGACGGCCCTTTTATCGGTAAGTCTAAATTGGCCGCATGGATTCTACTACGTGATGCCATCAAAGTAGTTTCAGTCATATCTAGCTTTGCCCCAAGGTCTATAACCCACGAGGGGAGGTTTAATGCCAAGGAAGGGCGTTTTGTAATTCCGGCCAAAGAGCCCATCCCTTCCGCTTCGAAGCATGCCTTCCAGAACATCGTAAAGGCACTCTCCGCACTAAATGACGGGTCATAGTTGGGTTCAATTCGCGTAGCAATTGAGTCCGGAAGTAGAGATATTAAGCCAAATGCTTTATCTCGCTGATCTGTTGCTTTAGAGCTCTGGGCGAGTCGAACTAAATCTGGACCATTTAAACGCGGCTTTTCTGGGAACTTGGAGTCAAATAGTGGACGTAGTTGGTAAAGGCGGTGACACGCGCGCGAGATATTAAGGGTGACATTAACGTAGGCATCCGACTCAATGTCACTCTCAAGTTTTCGCGTTATCAAGCCTCTTGAAGTCAAATAGCCAAGTTTGAGAGTCTCGGCTGTGGTCAAAGCCTCCTCACCATAGTAGAACAGCACTGAGGGTGCAAGGGCGACCTCTTGTATAATCCATAAGCGTTCCCAGTATGGGACAGAGAACAAATTGGATGATACTGTCCAAAGCGAATGGGATGCTTCCGTCCCCGTGAACGTTTTCCCCCGTAGCATCTGGTCAAAATCGCCCATCTTGGTTTCACTTATTGAGTTGAGAAACTCTCTAAGTGAAGGAAGCTTGAGGCAAACTTCGGGACTGGGATTTCCAAGCCAGGATCTTACCGATAGACATTCGGAATAGATCATGCCCATTTTTTTCACTTCTGTCGCTCTCTCTTGAGCTTGCCCCCGAAGACGCTAAGTCCAAGCGCAACCCTCTTGGTTTGGAATATCGTCCAGTCATGCAACGTCCGTTCTCCATCTCATCAAGCCTACAGTGCCCAGATTTGCATATACAAGGCAACTTCGGTGTCGTCCCATCCATATCTTCCACATGGTCGATAGAATCCAAGGCGGCAGGGTTGAATTCTTTCGCAAAAGTCCTAACTTGGGCCAAGGTTGTCTTCGATACGGTGGGTGCGCTTCTTTGAAATGCACTATCGAAATGTCTTTGCTTCAGTAGCCTTCTCGCACCTTCGCCGATAATTGTATCACAAATAAGGGCAGCTTGAACGCATACCGTTCGGATATCTGAGCCTGAATATCCCCTAGACATATCGACAAGGTGTGAAATGTCGACGTCTGCATGGAGGATTTCATCAGCCAAATATATCTGAAAAATTTGATGCCGGGCCTCAGGAGATGGAAGGCCAATGTAGATACGGCAAGGGACACGACGAAGCACGGCGTGGTCCAATTCGCTGGGGAAGTTGGTGGCCAGAATCACGAGTGGTGGGGTTTTGGATTTCTTTAGACCATCCATTTCGTATAGTAACTGGTTAGATTTACTTCGTTCCCAGCTTGTGTCATTAGACTTTCGAGATTGAAACAGAGCGTCAGCTTCATCGATAAAAATGGTACAAGGAGATAGAATCCGTGCAAGGTTAAAGAGCCCTTGAATTGCCTTTTCGGTTTCTCCTACGTAGCGGTTCAAGATATCTGCTGCCGAGGCGCATATCATGACTTGTTTTGTCTCTCGTGCAAGCACACGGGCAAGGTGTGTTTTACCAGTTCCTGGAGGTCCATAAAGGAGAGCACCTCTTACAAAATTATTCTTCAGAATTCCGTATGCATGCGTACCATTGTTGGAGTGCTGGTGAAATTGCCGTAGGATGGATTCTTTGACGTCCGGCTCGAGCACGATCTGTGGCCACTCTTCTTCCACATCGTTGGGGTTGATTAGGAGGTCGAGGTAGAAGTTTTCCCACTTCCAATTATGGTTCTTTTCGATTTGATTGATTTTAGTCTCCGCCTGAGTTGGAAAATTTGACCATTTGCTCCTCCTGTTCTTGTCGTTGGCCCTATTACTCCAAGCATCCAAAGACTTCCTTTTTTGTCCGATCCGGAGGATTGCTTCCCTCACTTCTTCTTCCTTCGAGTTTGGACCAATATTGTGGACGAGACTAACTGCTTCGTTCTCATGAAGATATTTGCTCGCAAGCTCCCTTTGGGTGTGCGTTCCCTCCAAAAAACTCCAGTCCGCAAATGGCTGGACGATAGGCAATTTTCGAAGCTCAAAAGAAATTTGCCGGATCAATCTTTTTAATAACCTAGAATTGTCTTGCTCGTGAGACCCCTCCAACTTCTTGTGTTTCTCGAATAGGATTGTTTGGATTTCGCTGACAATAGGAGCCATGGGGATTATCTCCATTCTCGAGTCCTTGTCAAATACATCGAGGATCATGCGTTCCCAATATTCATCTTTTGCGGTGCGTTTGAGAAAGCTGCCTTTAAGAGGGATTTCATTTGCGCTGGATAAGAAGTCCGCGTCGTCTATCTCCTCGCCCGTGTCGTTCATCTCCACCTTAGATCTCATAGAGAAAACGCCAAGTTCTTTATAGTCAGGACTACCCTTAGGCTCCTCATCCGGTGTCATTATAACAACAATGTCCTCTACAGCCTCAGCGATAGTACTGCGAAGTCCTCCGAAGAAGCCCATTCCGGAGATATAAAGTATGAAAGGTGTCTTTGGTATGTGAATTATGATGGGGACTTTAGGAGGCACATCGATTTGAGGGAGACTTCGTGCCCGCTTGGCATTCGGTGACGATAATACGGCAGTGAACGAAAAGTCCGCGAGATCATAAGCCTATATGATAGAATCTTTAGCAAATATTGCATCGGTACTGGATAGGACTATACCTTGCCGTTCTCACTATACGTGTACATAGATTCATGGCTTTGGGGGGCTTTACCCTTACCAGTTCCGGAGGTTGTTCTGCACGAAAAGGTGAAATGCTCTGCAAGATCGTTGAATTCGTTATGGCTCAAAGTAATGAGATCGGCCCCGGCATCTTTGGCGAAGTGCTCTACGATGGCTCTGAGGAATTGAGTGCCGCCTTTGGCCTCCGGCAAACGGAGATATATCAGTTCTTTTGAGAAGAGTCCAGCATTTGTTGGGACAGAAGTGTGCATATGTGCCCCATCAGCTCTCGGGCGCGAAATGACGTTTAACAGCGGCTCGTATACAGCTACATCGATTTCATAGGTGGTTGTCTCAGGCTGACTCTTTATCCATTCCCCGGAACTCTGGCCATGTGAAACGTTATTCCGGACCACCAAAGGGATCTCGCAATTCGTCAACTCTTGCGCAGTTTTTACGCAGTTTTCAAGAAACCACTCCGGTGCTGCAAGGTCCAAGTCTTGAGATGAGCGAGGCTGGACTGTTTGTTTCGATCGTTGCGACTTTTTGGCTGTAGAATTACTCGCCGTGGGATTGCCCAGTCCGAAGTTGCACGATGCACCATCATAGGGGCTCGCTGGGGGGGTTTCCCAGTCCAAAGTAGGACGATACGCCGTCAATACGGGGGCTCGCTGTATCACTAGAAGTTTCAGGATAGCTTAATGGTGATTTTGCATGCTCCTTGGGGCGGTGATGTTTTGAGAACAACCTCTTTTTCCTCGACATCGAATCACTCGGCATTGTTAGATAAGTGAGATGTTAACATTCAATTGTGTGTTTGATAAGGTGGAATAGTGTCCTTAGCAGAGAACACCGTTTTGGAGGCAAGGCCGGGAAGGAAGAGGCTTCGAGGGCTAGTCAAAACAATAACAAACCTAGCCAGTGAAAGCAAGCCGAAGCAGATAGTTAATGTTAAGATTCAAGGAGAAAGAGGATTGTAGGACAAGAAAGGCTCGCCAGAATTAAATATTCACCCTCTATTTAGGCTATCCGTCGGTATGATCTCATATAAAAATGCGCCTAGATAATAATAGAATATTATGTGAGGATTACTAACAAGTCGGGCGTTGAGGAACGCCCCAATGCGCTAACAGCAAGGCTGAGAAAATAGCCTAAATGTGACACGAAAAAGTGCAATCCAGAGGTATATAAGCCCTGGGATCTAGGTCCTGCGGAGAGAGTAATTTAATATAAGGAAAACTGAATTTAGCGACACATATTGTTAATGTTTTATAAATTTGAACTCACAGTTACTTGTATTAACCTTACGAGCCCGGATGCACGGGTCTGTGCGCACAGGGCATTTTGCACCAACATCACGAATATTTAGGTATTAAAGCAGCTTCTAATTAGGAGTAGACCACCTATAGCGCTCTACTAGTATAGTGACCTAATACTCTTGCTTTAAAATCAGCTTATTTATCTATTCCTGTGGTATTGCCGCCTATTCTTCTCTCACTGCCGCTTCTATCTCAGCCTTATTAGTAGGTTAGTGCGCTCTTCTATGTAGAGCCTGCTTAATGCGTCGCCAGCACTTCTCAATTAGATTCATATCAGGAGAACTGCCGGGGTGAGGCATTAAAACAATGCTATGAGCTATACGGAAGCGTTAACAGTAATTATAGTGAGATTTGTGGCTATGAGCGGGGTTGCCGTCCTCTATAAACAAAGGCTCTACCCCGAGAAGGTAGGTAATAGCTATAAAAGCCTTAATAATAGGTAGAATATATAGCTCTAAGACTTAAGCTAAGTAATTAACCTGTTTTAAGGCTTTACTCTTGCCTATACTATATATAAAGACTAGAGGGCTTTTATACCTATATCTAATAGCACCCTATATACTTATTGCCGTTATATACCTACGATAGAATTAGTGT